>UESW01001447.1:311805-370337 GCA_900491605.1 Calamus simplicifolius | reverse complement strand
TTGCTATTATCTTCAAAGTAACAACTCCTCCTCTTTTATCTTCAAGGGTGATGAATTGATCTTTGTCACCCGTCATGTGCCTTAAGCAGCCACTATCAAGGTACCACTTTCGTTTTGATCCTTTGGCCACAAGATACTCCTGCAAGATGATCAAACTTTCTATTTAGGTACCCAAGCTTTCTTGGGTCCTTCATGGTTAGTAGCAATAAAGATTGTTCCTTTTGAAACTCATATTTTCTTTCCTTTAGTTTCAAATTCTTGCTGGTTTTCTTAATATTGCATTCATATGATTTATGTCATTTTAAACCATTTGAAACAAGTAATATTAGGTGATTGGCCAGCACGTACAAAGATATTTTTCAAAGATTTTTGCTTTCTAAGAGGATTATATCATAATCCTGCCTTGTCAAAAACAACCTTTTGACTATCTAAAATCATGTTTAATTTTGAAGAACTTAAGGTAAATCTATCAACTATATCCTTATATTTATCAACCTCTTTCTTTAGATTAAGGTTCTCATTAAAACCAATTCCTTTTCTTTTACAACATCTTCTTTTTCAGATTTCAAATCTTTAATTTCTAGAGCTAATTTATTTTTCTCTTTAAGCAGATTTGCATTTTCAGTTTTTAAAGATTTGCTTTTCTTTTTCAAAACTTTAAAATCATCAACTAATTCAGTAAATGCTTCAAATAATTCTTCAAATGTAAAGTCATGAGTTTCAGAACTTACCTCATCATCTTCTTTTGCCATGAAGCAGATGTTTGCTACTTCCTTTTGTTCTTACTCGGAAGAGGATTTTTCACTGTCGCTCCATGTTGCAACATAAGCCTTCTTCTTCTTTTTGTAAGCTTTCTTCAATTGAGGACAATCATATCTAAAGTGCCCCAGTTTCTTACATTCATAACATATGAGGGGTTCTTTTTCTTATCCTTGTCCTTCTCTTTTTCTTTTTCACCTTCCATTTTTATTCCATACCTTTTCTTATGAAAAGGTCTCCTTCTTTGCATGAATTTTAAATTTCTTAGCAAGGAGTGCAGTCTCATCATTATCATCTTCATCCTCACCGCTGCTTTCCTCAATTTCTGCAGCCTTAAGAGCAATATTCTCTTCTTCTTGACTTCTTCCTCTTGATGCTGCTTCATTGTCAGCTCATGGGTCATTAATGATCCAAGTAGCTCATCCAAAGGTAATGTATTTAGGTCATTGGCTTCTTGGATTGCAGTCACCTTTGCTTCCCATGACCTTGGAAGAGACCTAAGAATTTTACGAACCAACTCAGAGTTAGTATAGGTCTTACCAAGACTCTTCAAACCATTTACAATATCAGTAAATCTAGTGTACATGCATGTGATAGTTTCATTTTGTTCCATGCTAAACAATTCATATTTGTGCACATAGAATATTAATTTTTAATTCTTTTACTTGATTAGTACCCTCATGGGTAACTTCTAATCTATCCCAGATTTCTTTGCGAAAATACATGTAGAAATTCTATTAAATTCATTAGCATCTAAAGCACAATACAAAACATTCATGGCTTTAGTATTAAGCTGAGCCATTTTCCTATCATTATCATTTTAATCCCTTTCGGGTTTAGGAACTATTGAACCATCTACTACGTGTGGGTGTGCTAGGTCTATAGTGATTACACTCCATAGTTCATTATCTAAAGCTTGAATAAAAATTCTCATGCTAGCTTTCCAATATCCATAATTTGTTCCATTAAATAAAGGAGGTCTATTTGTGGATTGAATTCAGCAAATGAAGATCCAGCTTGAGTTGCCATTTGGATCTTTGACTCTTGATCATTGGATCAAACTGAAAATAAGCACTAGCTCTGATACCAATTGTTGGCCCAGATGGCAACCCAAGAGCGGGGGTGAATTGGGTTCTAAAAAATTTTAACACTTTAAAACTAAGTGCTTTGATATGAAAGTGCTTGAGTGCAATGTATAGATAAATGCTAGGCACAAATAAATATGATAGAGAGAGAGAGATAAAGCATGAAAAACACAAAGATTTTATAGTGGTTCGGTGTATCCAACACCTACGTCTACTCCCAAGCAGCACTTGGGTCCACACTATAATCCACTTGATTATAGTCGAGTTGTTTTACAAGCTCACAACCCAAACTTGTTATTTTTCCAGGGTCACAACGAACCCAGCTGGTTTTTTCGGGCTCACCAGCACAAAACCCAACCACAAGTTAACCTTAGCTTGTCCCGAGGTATAATACCTCCACTAATTCAATCCCCTGATTGAATCAGCAAACAACAATGAAAATATTGTTTTGAATACAAAACAGCTCCTCAAATGAGCACATATGCAATTAAATAAACAAAGGTAAGAAAAGCTTGTTTGAAGTGATTTGGATGTGTGCTTTTTTTCTTTTTTTCCTTGGAAAGATTGAATCAGGCCTTAGCTCAGATTCTTCACAAAAATCGCGGTGGAGAAGTTAGAAAAAAACATGGCTTTGCTTTCTTCCTTTTTACTTGAGAAATCCTTGATTCTGAACTTTGAGTGCTTTGGATTTCTCTTTGAACTCTCTAGGATTAATGGATTTGAGCTCTGAGTCTTTCCTCTTGATTTCTCTCTCTTTTTCACTAAGTATTTTTCTTGATTTTTCTCTCCTTTTTTCAAACGGACGGTTCCCCCTTTTTATAGATATCTTAATCCAAGTTTAGGTGAGAAATATAGCCGTTACAGAGTAGTTGGATTGCTTCTGCATACACAAAAAATAGCCGTTAGAGATTAGGTGGAAAAAAATATTACCGCTGGAGTCCATTCTGACATTTGAAAATCCATTCCTGGCAGGTTGGAGTCGGCTCCAACTTTCATATGTTGGCTCCAAGTCGGGGTGTCCAAAATAGTAATAAGAAGTTCGTTGAGGAGTCGGCTCCGAAAAAGTTAAGTGTCGGCTCGCGCTTTCGAAAGTCGGCTCCAGATTTCAAAGGTGTCAACTCTAACTATGTCCAAAAAATATGCTCTCTGTACTCATGTTAGAGTCGGCTCCAGAAACTCAGGTGTCGGCTCCGTAACTTTCAGGTGTCGGCTCCCGAACTCCAGGTGTCGGCTCCAAAAACTGATGCAGAAAACACTTCTCTGTATCTCAGGTGGAGTCGGCTCCGAAACTCTAGGTGTCGACTTCGGACTGTGCCGAAATTCTAGAAAAGTTCTGATACGCCTTGGAGTCGGCTCCAGACAATTGAGGTGTCGACTCTAAGTTCTGAACTTAAATAATTTCCATTAAAATTCGATTCAAAACTTATTTCCTTATACCTTTTGATTGATTAAATATTTTCAATGCCTGAAACACTTCTTAAATTTATCAGAAACATAATGAATATACTCATATCTTTTGTTAATCATCAAATCAATAATTGGGTCAACACCATATGGACCAATAAAAAGAGGTGATGCAGCTCATGTAGGATTTGCTGTATCGAGTGTACAAAGACTTTTCCTTGATAAAAGGTTGATGCACTTCTTCAAGAACAAATAAAAAAGAAAAAAAGATATATTTTCTGATGTCGGACTAATACATTTTGTTATCAATATATATATATATATATATATATATATATATGCTTTTTGAAGAAGGACCGGATTCCATTCTCCCATCAACTCATTACAAAAGAACTAAAATGAATATTGTTCCTGGCAAGTAATGATAATTTTTTGCTTAAAAACTCATTATAAACACATATTTCAATTAACTTCCAACCAAAATCATATAGCCTACAAATTTAAATAAAAATTAATAAGTAGCAAGTGAATTTGAGTTAAACGTATAACATTTTTTTTTCTGTTCAATATATAATTAAATTTGAAGTATTATAAATTCATTGTTCTTCTTTAAAAAAAAATTTGATGATAAATAATCAAAAATTGAAGTAAAAGCTCTAACAGAGATTGCTACTTAATTTTGCCAGCTCTGACAAACCATTGAAATCGATGAATGTTTTTTACCTATTGCCATCTAACTGATTTTGGCATGCATTAAACCAGACATTTATTGAAGAGTGGATCGTCCTCTTTCTACCCTTGGAGCATAGCATGCATTCGACCAGCCCCAAGTCGTGTGGAGATGCGGAAGCGAGATGATATCCCTGTTAAAATTTCTGTAGCAGAATTTTGGATCTTGATCTTTGTAATCTTCCCAGATTGATTAGCAACTAGGATTTTCCTTGGTTTCTTCCACCCCAAGATTGTAAGAGAGGGTCGTGGCCTCTCTTCTTCCTCACGTGAACCTTCAGATCTGATCCAGAAAATCAAGAGACGTTGCCCAAGAAGAAGGTGCTGCTAGGGTTTCTTCCTTCTCCTTCTTTGAGAGAGGTGGCTCCAAGAAGATGGCTAGGGCAGAGATGGCAGCAATAAAACCCTAGAAACCTAGGGCATCTATATGTGAGAAAGAGAGGAGGAGAAAGAGAAGGGATAGCTTATTCTAGGGAGAAAAGGGTTTCTTTCATTCATCTATAATCATCATCGTTACATGACTATATATAACCCGTCCCCATGACGGCCACCAAAATAAAACCAACACCACACATGAACCGGTGCCTTATTATATGGATAATAAACCCTAAAAAACTCCCTTGGACCAATCCACACCTTGGGCCCAAACCAGCCCAATGATAGACTAGCCCCCTCAAGACCCAACAACCTGGGCCTTAACCCTGTGGAGCCTACAAACCTCCACCCTAGGATTTAAGCTTTGGAGTACCACACCAGGCTCTACAATCTTCACCTTGATGCTTAAAGCTGTTGAAAAATCTGCACATTCCCTCAGACCCATCAGTGTCACACATGAGAGAAAGCTATCCCATGGAAGAGTCTTCGTAAGTGCATCTGCCTGGTTCTTCTTTGTATGAACTTTTACCAACTCCACTTCACCTTCTTCCACCAATTCTCTGATCCTGTGATACCTCACATCTATATGCTTTGTGCGTGCATGATAGATTGGGTTCTGAGCCAACTGCAGGGCACTTTGACTATCACTGTGTAACAATACTGTACCCTGCTTCACCCCCATTTCCATGATGAGTCTCTTTAACCAAAGAGCCTCCTTGGCAGCCTCTGTAATCCCTATATACTCAGCTTCTGTTGTAGACAAAGCTGTAATAGGTTGAAGGGTTGATCTCCAAGAAATTAATCCATCATACATGCTGAACACATACCCTGTGGTAGACCTTCTTGTATCCAGATCACCTGCAAAATTTGCATCACAAATCCTTCCAATGGACCTAATGACTTACTTGGGATATTAGATTTCTCCTTGGATCCATCTTGCTGCCCAAAAATTAGACCAAGTCCACGAGTTCCCTGAAGGTACCTCAAAATCCACTTGAGTGCCTTCCAGTGCTCCTTCCCTGGGTTCGCCATGAATCTGCTCACCTGGCTCACTGCATATGCTATGTCAGGCCTGCAACACACCATAGCATACATAATGCTGCCCACGGCACTGGCATATGGAACTCTCTCCATGTACTCTTTCTCTTCATCTGTCTGGGGGTTCTGTAACTTAGAAAGAGACATGTGACTAGCCAAAGGTGTTCCAACTGGTTTGGCCTTATCCATCCCAAACCTCTCAACACCTTGTGAATATATCCACCCAATGACAAGTGTAGAATTCCCTTGGTCCTATCTCTGTAAATTTCCATCCCAAGTATCTTCCTAGCTGACCCCAAATCCTTCATTTCAAATTCTGTTGATAATGCATATTTCAGTCTATTCACTGCTTCAACACTCCTGCTGGCAATGAGCATATCATCCACATACAGAAGGAGATACAGTGCATCATCCTCATCCACATCTTTCACATAGACACAAGTATCATGTTCATATCTAGAAAATCCAAGGCCCAAAATAAAAGTGTCAAACCTTTTGTACCACTGACGGGGTGACTGCTTCAAACCATAGAGTGATTTCTTTAGTAGACATACTTTTTCTTCCAATCCAGATTCCTTGAAACCCTCTGGTTGCTTCATGTATATCCTCTCCTCTAGACTCCCATGTAAGAAAGCCGTCTTCACGTCCATCTGCTGCAACTCCATACCATGTTGTGCTACGAGAGATAACAACACACGAATTGAAGCATGACGTACCACTGGAGAGAATACCTCTGTGTAGTCCACTCCCTCTCTCTGTGAGAACCCCTTAGCAACAAGCCTTGCTTTGTATCTGACTCCACCTTGCTCTGAAGGTGCCTCCTTCTTTGTGAACACCCATTTTGAACCAATGGTCCGAGCATCTCTAGGTAGATCCACTAGCTGCCATGTCTTGTTCTTTTCCAGGGACTCCATCTCCTCCATCATGGCCTGCATCCATGAGTCTCTTTCTGAACTTTCCATGGCTTCTTGGAAGGTCTCTGGATCTTCATTTGCAATGATTAGAGCATAGGAAATCATGTCATCAATGCGATACCGAGCAGGTTTGATGATGGTACGCTTTGCCTTGTGTAGTGCCACACCCCTTTGATCATCTCTCAAAGCTGAAGTGTGTGACTCCACCTGCACCTCCTTTTGGATTGATGGCTCTTGTGGCTGATCCTTTACATGTATTGGAACATTCATACCAAACTCCACCTCAAAAGAAGCATGTTTTGAAGTAGAAGTAGAAGGTACATCACCTGTCAGCCAATGCTGTCCACTGCTGTCCTGTTCAGCCTTTTCAGCTCTATCTGCAATCTCTGACCTCTTCAAGATGCTCTTCTCATCAAAAATAATGTCTCTACTGATGATACACTTCTGTGAATCTGAACTCCATAGCAAATAGCCTTTAACTCCCTGTGGATACCCGATGAAGATCATCCTTTGTGATTTTGGGTCCAGCTTGCTCCTTTCAGTTGCCTCCACATGTGCATAGGCTGGGCAACCAAAAATCCTTAGGTGTCCAAGCTTCACCTTCTTCCCACTCCAGATCTCCTCTGGAATGCCTCCATCAAGTTTTCTATTAGGGGACCTGTTAACAAGAAAACCAAAGAACATAATTGCATCATCCCAAAAGACCTTGGGCAGTGATGCCTGCAGCCTCAAACACCTAGCCTTCTCTGTCAATGTACGATTCATCCTCTCTGCCACACCATTCTGCTGGGGAGTCATCCTTACTGTGTAATGGCGTTGGATCCCATTTTCCTCACAGTAGCTTCTGAATTCATTGCTTGTATACTCCCCTCCATTGTCAGATCTCAAACACTTCACTGGTTTTCCTGTCTCCTTTTCAACACCAACTCTCCAAGCTTTAAACCGGACAAATACCTCTGATTTTTCTCTTATCAATATACCCATACCTTCCTGGAGTAGTCATCAATGAAAGTTAAAAAATACTTAGCCCCACCTCTGGCTGACACAGGGGATGGTCCCCATACATCTGAGTGAACTAGTTCCAGAATACCTTCACTCTGCTTGGAACTGCTGGCAAATCTTACCCTATGTTGTTTGTCATAAATACAGGGCTCACAGATGTCATTATCCTCCTTCTTAAGTGATGGAATCAGACCTCTTTTGCTGAGTTCTATAAGCCCTTTATCACTCATGTGTCCCATTCGATAGTGCTACAGTTTATAGACCAACTGTTCCTCCTGTGCCGCTGCTAGCACCTCTGCACCATCTATGGCCACTGAGCCTTCCATCTGATAGAGATTATTTTCCAACCTTCTCCCTTTCATCACCACTAATGCACCCTTGGTTATCCTCAAACATCCACTCCCCGGCTGGCTTCCAAAAGCATACCCATGCTTCTCTAGGTAGCCCAAAGAAATTAGATTCTTCTTCAACTCCGGAACATGTTTGACATTGGTTAAAGTCCTTATAACCCCATCATACATCCTCACCCTTATGCTTCCAACTCCAGCAACCTTACAAGGATGATTATCACCAAGGCATACACTCCCTCCATCAGATTCTTCATAAGTTGCAAACCACTCCCTATGCGAAGTATAATGGTGAGAACATGCTAAGTCAAGTGTCCAACAACTATCACACTTCTTAGTCCCGTCTGAAACTACCAGTACATCATCTTCACTGTCTTCAGATGAATTTGCACCACCATTGCTGGCTGAACCTCCCTTGGAAATGCCCTTCCCCTTCTCATTCTTCAGAAGTGGGCAATTTCTCTTCAGATGACCAATCTGATGACACTTGTAACACTTCCATGCTTTCTGCTTGCCCCGAGACTTAGATCTGCCTTTGGACTTGCCTCTAACCTTTTCTCAGGGTCTTCCTTGCCTCTCATTCACAGCAAGTACCTCTGTGTTAGAGTTTCCCATGCGAATTTTTTCTCTTTGCTGGTTTGATCTCAGCACCCCCACAACCTCTTCATAATTCAGGGTCTCCTTCCCATACACCAAGGTTGTAATCAGACCATCATAGGAACTGGGTAGCGAACACAACAAGATGAGGGTCTTGTCTTCTTCATCAATCTTCACATCAAGGCTCATCACCTCTGAGCACACTTGATTGAATTTCTGAATATGGGCCACAAGATCTCCTCCCTCAGGCATTCTCAAGCTGTACAACTGTTTCTTCAACCACAACTTGTTTGTCATACTCTTTCCCATGTAAGTGTTCTCTAAAGTTTCCCATAGCCCCCTTGCCGTGGTCTGCGTGCAAATCTCCGGCAAGACTTGATCAGCCAAGCACATCTTGATTATGCTAAATATAATCTCCTCTAACTCCTCCCAATCCTCACGACTTACATTATCCGGTCTTTGTTTCACCAAGACCTTATAAATCCTTTGCTGTACCAATAAATCCTTCACCCTTTGCTGCCATAGGGTGAAGTTCCCCTTGCCATCATACTTTTCAAAATCCAATTTAAAGCTACTAGATGCCATATCCAACCAAGAAACAATGCACACAACAAAAACAGAAAATTAAACTTGCTGCAGAAATTTCTGGTTTGATATCTTACCAAGAAACGCCCAAGATCCAATCTTTTCTCCACCAAATCACCGAGGCTCTAATACCAAATGAAGAGTGGATCGTCCTCTTTCTACCCTTGGAGCATAGCACGCATTCGACCAGCCCCAAGTCGTGTGGAGATGCGGAAGCGAGATGATATCCCTGCTGAAATTTCTGCAGCAGAATTTTGGATCTTGATCTTGGTAATCTTCCCAGATTGATTAGCAACTAGGATTTTCCTTGGTTTCTTCCGCCCCAAGATTGTAAGAGAGGGTCGTGGCCTCTTCTTCCTCACGTGAACCTTCAGATCTGATCCAGAAAATCAAGAGACGTTGCCCAAGAAGAAGGTGCTGCTAGGGTTTCTTCCTTCTCCTTCTTTGAGAGAGGCGGCTCCAAGAAGATGGCTAGGGCAGAGATGGCAGCAATAAAACCCTAGAAACCTAGGGCATCTATATGTGAGAAAGAGAGGAGGAGAAAGAGAAGGGATAGCTTATTTTAGGGAGAAAAGAGTTTCTTTCATTCATCTATAATCATCATCGTTACATGACTATATATAACCCGTCCCCATGACGGCCATCAAAATAAAACCAACACCACACATGAACCGGTGCCTTATTATATGGATAATAAACCCTAAAAAACTCCCTTGGACCAATCCACACCTTGGGCCCAAACCAAGCCCAATGATAGACTAGCCCCCTCAAGACCCAACAACCTGGGCCTTAACCCTGTGGAGCTTACAAACCTCCACCCTAGGATTTAAGCTTTGGAGTACCACACCAGGCTCTACATTTATTATACTGCAGTCCAAACAAGGAGCTCTGATAACAGCTAATGGAAGAGCTTGAAATCAAGGATTAACAAGATTGCCACCACTAGTCCAACGATGATGGAGCCCATGACCACTTGTCCCTGTTCATCGTTCTCGACAAGGCAGTCAGAATTCTTTTACTCCTGCTGATATTATCATTCAGCTCTTGCAACTGCATGCACAAACAAAATAATGCGACTAAAGTACTAATACGTAAAACTAAACATGAAAGACATGGCAAAAGAAGCTTAATGTTTCATCTTTTTATTTAATCTTGAGGGGTATCAGGGCATGTGATTCAGTACCATAAATTTACTTTTCAAATAATTTACCTTTTGAACATCACATATATGAGCAACAGCTGCTGAAAGACCACAGGATGGCCTTCTAAATGGTATAAATATTTGGCAAGTGATCATACAGAATCAATGAATTACATAAGCTAATAGGAAAATCGTGCCATAATTTAAGGAATTAGAAGCAAGGCTTTCATGCTACAGTTATCAGAAATAACAAGGCAAGATGGATTAGAAGCAGATGTTATATGAATAAAAAATTTGTTTTTCATAGCTCTAAAAACTCGAGTGCACACCTGAAACCGTATTGCAGATCTTTTAATAAATATCTATAAATAATCATTTTCTGGTTACACTACTACAGGAAGATTCACTTAAAAGAATTAATAGGCAATTTGAAACATCCCTTCAATTAGATACGGACATGCTTGTATGGCTTGACTTTCTTGGCATGAGAACATATATTTTTTCCAAAGTTCATCTAGTTTAGTTATTTAGCCTTTGATTGACCACCCTTTCCTATGGTTTCATACTAAACTCCGATGGCCTATGCATGTCATGGAGCTGTGACAACCGTACCTTATTCGTCCAGCTCTAGTTACAATAAAAATGTGTCGTTTGTCTTTTAAACCATAGTTAAGAAAGATAGATTCAAATAATGAAACCAACTAGATAATGTTATGTCTTCACCGTTGAGCTCATATAAGAAAAGACCTTCATTTCATAGCCATTGAAATTGCATTAGGCATTGCACAATTTGGCTTTTATGTTGGCTTGCTTCTTATAAGTCAATAGTATTGCACCATGATACAACTTCTTGAAATCAGCTATAAGTTCATCTATAATCAGAGTTCACCCGCATGATTAGTCTACCATGATCCAAGAACACATTTTCTTTTTGCAACCGCTAGTAACACCAACCCTTACTTGTTTCAATATGTTATTCCATCCATAACTTCTGTTCTTAGATCCGACTAAATTATCTCTTGTGGTATCAACACCATATGATTTCACCAACTCAGCAAAGAACATCTAAATTTTCTCTCTCAAGATTATTGCATCAACTATCTAATCAAGAAGAATAAATTTATTGTTTACCTCCCTAGCATGGAACTAATTAGATTGTGATATGGTATTGTTTTCAGTTTCCAATCATTGATTGTTCACCCTTTCTCATAATCTTGTAGTATTGCTTACAAGTTTAATCCATGAGTCCTATTTCATTTAAACGAACCAAAATAAGCCCCTTATCCAATTTTATCCGCCAAACAAACATTATGATTGATATTAGAGGAGGTTCTTTAAAGTGCAAAAAGGGATTTATGAAAAAATTTTACTTGCTCCACTTAGCTGAAATAAAAGTGTTCCAGGAATATGGTGGAATATATAGATTTATTCTAATTCAATCCCTCCTTTTATTATTCCTACTTAATCCACTTAAACTATATAAAAGTATTTCAAACCAAACAGGACCTGATAGTTGGCATAATTTTGTATATCATCGTCCCTGCAATTGGGTATCATGATAATTCTTCAATCAATTGGATTTTTTTTCTTTTTTTTATTTCAAAGTCTTTTTAGATAAAGTAAAGTATGTTGTCAAATGGTAGTTCAATTTTGCACAATATCGTGCCCTTTGTGTATTCTAATATACAAGAATTATCAACATAAAAAAAGCTCTTTTTGCTAAAGATCAATTGTTGTGCTATAAGCTTTTATATATTCAAGTCTTGTTACAAGCACATAAAAAGATCAATTATTGAAGTATGTGCTTTCTACTATACTTTGTCTCTTTCTTGATTACTTTTGTCACCATCAAATTTGCTTTCAATACCATTATCATAATATTCCCTTACCTCCTGCATCCTCCTCCATCTCTCTCTAATGCCCCCATCCTTTTTTGTTACTCCCTCCCATATCGCATAGATAGATATTATTGCAATTGCCACCTCTACCTCCATTATCTCTATCTCTTTACTATCAACTACCTCCTCTAAAGACCCATGATGCCGGACACATTATTATTCATAGATATTGTTCAAGTAAATAATAGTGGCATGAACAATAATCTTTCATATTAAGAGCTTGATTTTTGATACTGAAATACCTTTAAATTAAGTAGATCATAGGTTGAGTTGTTAGCTCCATTCTTTTATTTTGTTTTCTCAATTTTTTTTGTAATTCCCAACTAGTTGTTCAATTGTTATTAGTTTTTAAATATAGAGATTTTTTAATGCAAACATATCCTTTAGGCCTTCAAAATTTTCTAGACCTATCATTTACCACTAACTTAGAAAATAGATAATAAAATTTAAAATTTTATTAAATAATGGTATATCTATTCTTTATGAAAATACGATGTTTCATCATTTTAATTAATTGATCGATCCTAATGGCGTCCTGATAAAGCATCCCAATATATACCATATCTTTATTTTTTTTTTTCTTTTTTTGTTTTCTTTTCTTTCTTTTTTTTTTTTTTTTTTTTTTCTCTTTCTTTTATTTTTTTTTTTCTTATTTTTTCCTGGTGTGGATGGATTTTAATGTCTTATCATTTTTCATAAAAGTAGAATAGGATGGCCAAAATCCCCTTGTCCCATCAGAATTTAAAACTTTGGTTGCTTTTAAAAAAGTTATCTTGCTAATAAAAAGCGATGCCCATACAGATGACTTGTAGTTTGTTTAGGTTTCTCTCTACCAGTGACCGTCAAAAATAACCAGAAGAAGTATGCATACAATTCTACATTCAAAAATCAACACTGATGAAGTTTGTATACACAATTAAAGAACACATCAACCGCTTCATGAACGATTAATAAAAGAACAACAAATATAATGCCAATTAAATCATGAATAAAAAAAATTAAATGGTCGCGAAAGAGCAAAGTTCATCAAGAAACCATATCCTCGCAATAATTCTTTTGAGAAACAAGAATTGCAGCACGTATATCTCCATCAAGAAAGCCTGTATCAACGAACAATTCTTCAAGAGATGGCGTTCATATCCAACAAACATCTCACTCATCCTGAACAAATCTTAGATGACTCAAACCTGTTCTGTATGTTACCAAGAAGCAAACTTTAAAAAGATCACATGTTAAACGAATAGATTCATTCAACCCAATGCATTAAGAAAGATATTAATTAACACATAAGATCCATACAAGATTAGATAGTTTACGTCAGAAATCAATATCAATTCTCGAAAAGAATTTTAAAAAACAAAATTCAGGAAGAATCGTCATGGGATCCTGGAGGAAGGGGAGAGCAGGGCAGTCGGTTCACCGGACGGAGCCCACTCCCTTCTTTCCTCGAATCTTATCGTAGACTCCCCGGTCCCGGATCGGACGGCCAGGAATGGTCGCACGCGCACAACGACGGAAGTTTCTTATCCTCGCACGGGAGAAGGATGTCCGTTCCTTCGCGGCCATACGCCGTTAATTTTACTTGGCGCCGTCAAGGTACGAAGACCGTTACTCGGTTGTAGCCGAGCCTTCAAGATTATATCAAGACTTAGCCCAGCCGAGGTACAAAGATAGCTCAAAAAGATAGATTGATTGTGCCGAGAATCGATGCGTAACCAGCATCTGTTTTCTATTACGACTTCTTTGGAAAAACGATTGTAGCGGTTGTGCCGCATATAATTTAAACAGGATGCCAAAGCTATAAATGGGGCAAGTCTATAGAGAGCGTACCCTACTGATGGTATATACGACGATTGTTCGAACTCCACATCCGGGGGATTGATTTCCCATTCAAATCCTGGAGTTTGTAGGTGTCAGGTCCGATGACTTCCGCCACTTGATAGGGGCCTTCCCAGTTCGGAGACAGCTTTCCTTGCTCTAGCGGTTTGGAGACGGATACTTTCCGGAGGACAAGATCGCCGGGCGAGAAAGATCTCTCCTTGACTCTGGAGGCGTGATAGCACCCACGGAGAGGGAAGTCCTATCTCCACGGGGATGATAGCTTCTACTCCGAAGGCCATCCGGAACGGGGTCCCGCATGTGGGAACTCTCTGGGTGGTGCGGTAGGCCCATTGGTTGAGGCTAAAGCTAGCCGTTGGACTTCTATGAAGCATGGAGTCAAGAATTCCTTGTCTTGGCTTTATGACGCCATCTTTCCTCACAAAAGGTGCCTAAGGGGCAACACGGCAGCCATAAATGCCTTAACGATGGAAGGAGATAAGGCATTAAATGCCTTAAAGCAGGGAGATACACATATGGCCTTTATGAGGCCATAAATGCCTTGATGCGCATAGCGCGGCTATGGAAGCCGATCTGTTGTGCCAAGGCAGGGAGAAGGCGGAGACGGCGTCGAGTCGTGGCGAGAGGACACCGGAGAGAGGGATCAGGCCCTTTGAGATCTAGGGAGATCCTTGTCGCAGCCCCCTTGCAGGATGGTCTGGCCTCCTTAAGTCGATGTGGGGGGTCTGCGACTCCATGCAGACCAGAAGGATAAGTGGCTGGAGAAAGAGGAGCTGCGGCCTCTTCAGGGAGGCACGGAGCAGGGGCAGCTATAACTGGACGAGGAGCTGTAAGGTGCTTCTGAACCGGACGGTTTTAGGGCCTGGACCTGCTGGACCAGCGTGGCGAACTAGTCCTGGGTCACTAGGACAGCTGGTGGCAATAGAGTCTCAGCTGGTGGCGGCGGGGGTGCCACGATACTCATCAGATTGGGTCACTGGGAGACGACTTGGTTCCGGGCTTCAGAAGTTGCCCTTCTCTGATTAGCCATTGGAGAGGTTCTCTTCCAAATCGAGATCCTTGTCTCCTTTCTTCAAGTTTAATGGGACTTGAGGCCCTTCCTCTAGCGCCTGCTGCTGAAATCTATCCTCCGGCTCGGGCGCGATCGGGACGCAGCATGGGCTCCCTCCTGGGCGGACCTGCAAGACAGTCCTCACGCGAGAGGCGTTGGGGGTGGCCCTCTGCAGAAGACCCTCCGATGCTCAAGTCAGTGGAGACCAGCAATCAATAAATATGGGGAGAAGGATCCCCCAGGAAGAGTTCCTCCGAGCTCTCGTGGGAGCTTTTATGGTGGAGTGTGAGAACTGTGAATGAAAAATGGGCGTAGAATAGCCGTACCTGAGAGGCTTGAGGGTTGTAGTATTTATAGGCGGTCACCTGACTTCTTGGACGTGCTCTGGATGAGGTCTGAAAGTTATTGGGATTTGAAACGGATTCGAATCAGGTTGTTACAAGGCCGGTAGGATCCGTATATGGTTAGTTAGAGGATCGACGGCTGGGAGGCGGGGAGAGCTGACCGATGGCTCGAGACTCAGTGGCTGCGTGGTCCCTAGGCCACTATTATAGGTCATAGGCCACATCTTGGCATGATTCATTGTTTGGAATCTTATTCTGTTATAGTGAATTTGAACTCTCCCGTGCTAGATTCCGCAGAGGTGTTTTGAACGCTGTGGTTCAGTCATCATGGCTGGCGAAGGCTCGGCGGAGATAGGTGCCGAGGCACAAGGGGCTAACTTAAATCAGGCAGGGCCGGCCGGGATGGAAGCACCGGGGCCGACTTGGATCAGGCAGGGCCGGCCGGGATGAGAGCGCTGGGGCCGGCTGGGAGGATGTCGGCCTTGGAGGTGTCGGCCTTGGGGGCCGTCGGTCATGGAGCCGTCGGTCTTGGAGGTGTCGGCCTTTGGGGGCTTCGGTCTTTGGGGCCGTCGGCCTTGGAGCCGTCGGTCTTTGGAGCCGTTGGCCATTGGGGCCGTCGGTCTTGGAGGTGTCGGCCTTGGGGCCATCGGTCTTGGAGGTGTCGGCCTTGGAGCCGTCGGTCTTGGAGCCGTTGGTTATGGAGCCGTCGGTCTTGGAGGTGCCGGTCTTGGAGCTGCCGGTCTTGGGGCCATCGGTCTTTGGAGCCGTCATCCATCGGGGCCGTCGGTCTTGGAGGTGTCGGCCTTGGAGCCATCGGTCATGGAGCCGTCGGTCTTGGAGGTGCCGGTCTTGGAGCCGTCGGTCTTGGGGCCGTCGGCCTTGGAGCCGTCGATCTTTGGAGCCGTCGGCCATTGGGGCCGTCGGTCTTGGAGGTGTCAGCCTTGGAGCCGTCGGTCTTGGAGCTATCGGTCATCGAGCCGTCGGTCTTGGAGCCGTCGGTCATGGAGCCATCGGTTTCGGAGGTGTCGGCCTTTGGGGCCGTCGGTCTTTGGGGCCGTCGGCCTTGCAGCCGTTGGTCTTTGGAGCCGTCGGCCATTGGGGCCGTCGGTCTTGGAGGTGTCGGCCTTTGGGGGCCGTCGGCCTTTGGGCCGTCGGTCTTGGAGGTGTCGGCCTTTGGGGCCGTCAGTCTTTGGGGCCGTCGGCCTTGGGGCCGTCGGTTTTTGGAGCCATCGGCCATTGAGCCATTAGTCTTGGGGCCGTCGGTCATTGAGCCGTCGATCTTGGTGGTGTCGGTCTTTGGGGCCGTTGGCCTTGGAGCCGTCGGTCTTTGGAGCCATCGGCCATTGGGGCCGTCAGTCTTGGAGGTGTCGGCCTTCGGGGCCGTCGGTCTTTGGGGCCGTCGGCCTTGGAGCCGTCAGTCTTTGGAGCCGTCGGCCATTGAGCCGTCGGTCTTTGGGAGAACCCACGCACATGACGTGGCCCTTTTTCCCTTTTGTTCTCTTTCTTCATTATGACGAGACGCTCATTGCTAGAATGTTGCGCCAGCAGGCCAGTTGGCAAGCAGAGCGTTTGGATCGGGAGCGACCCCATCGCCAATGTGAGTGATCAACAATGCAATGACAATTTTACCCTCATCACATGCCTCCCACTCCCTAGTCCGAAGTGTAACTTCGGATATAGGGAGTAGAATTCTGGAGCAATCTTATTTGGGGGACATGTCATTCGATCCTCTATAGAGGAAGTGTTTATCTCTGTGTAGGTTAGAGAAAGGCCTGGGCGGCCCTCTTGCTGAAGTAAAATAAGGTGCTTTAGTTACACTAGAGTGTCCAAGAAATTATCCGGCTGGGACGAAGCTTTAGTGTTGTATCACTCGGATTGGCCGAGGCTGCAGAAATATATCACTCAGTCTTCGGCTGAGGCTTTTGATAATAAGAGATGCACTCCGGCTCTGGCCGGGGCTTTTGATAATAAGAGATGCACTCCGGCTCTGGCCGGGGCTTTTATAATAAGAGATGCACTCCGGCTCTGGCCGGGGCTTTTGATAATAAGAGATGCACTCCGGCTCTGGCCGGGGCTTTTAATAATAAGAGATGCGCTCCGGCTCTGACCGGGGCTTTTTATGACCTGCTTCTCATTGTAACTTTCAAGGAGAGTTATAAAAATTTCGCAGGCTTTTTAAAAATTGAATTTAATTCAATGAATAAAAATGGGTCTAGAAAGAGTGTACTTTTATGGATGAATTTATTACTCGGTTGTTGCCGAGCCTTCAGAAATATATCACTCGGTCTTTGGCCGAGGCTCTGGAAATTTATTACTCGGTTGTTACCGAGCCTTTAGAAATATATTACTCGGTTGTCGCCGAGCCTCAAATAATAAATTACTTGGTGTTGCCGAGCCTTCCCAAGATGCTACTCGGTTGTAACCGAGGCTTCCAAATATTAATTGCTACTCGGTTGTGATCGAGGCTTCAAATAATAAATTACTCGGTGTTGCCGAGCCTTCAAAGATGCTACTCGGTTGTAAGAGGCTTCCAAATATTAATTGCTACTCGGTTGTGACCGAGGCTTCAAATAATAAATTACTCGGTGTTGCTGAGCCTTCCGACGTGCTACTCGGTTGTAACCGAGGCTTCAAAAAATAAATAAATTACTCGGTGTTGCCGAGCCTTCAAAGATGCTACCCGGTTGTAACCGAGGCTTCAAATAAATTATTCGGTGTTGCCGAGCCTTCAAAAATAAATTACTCGGTATTGCCGAGCCTTCAAAGATGCTATTCGGTTGTAACCAAGGCTTCCAAATATTAATTGCTACTCGGTTATGACCGAGGCTTCAAATAAATTACTCGGTGTTGCCGAGCCTTCAAATAATAAATTACTCAGTGTTGCCGAGCCTTCCCAAGATGCTACTCGGTTGTAACCGAGGCTTCCAAATAATAAATTACTCGGTGCTTCCGAGCCTTCAAATAATTACTCAGTGTTTCTAAGCCTTCAAGATTATATTTTACTTGGCGCTGCCAAGGTACGGAGACCGTTACTCGATTGTAGCCGAGCCTTCAAGATTATATTTTACTTGCTGCCAAGGTTTGGAGACCGTTACTCGGTTGTAGCCGAGCCTTCAAGATTATATTTTACTTGGCGCTACCAAGGTTCGGAGACCATTACTCGGTTGTAGCCGAGCCTTCAAGATTATTTTACTTGGCGCTGCCAAGGTTCGGAGACCGTTACTTGGTTGTAGCCGAGCCTTCAAGATTATATTTTACTTAGCGCTGCCAAGGTTCGAAGACCGTTACTCGGTTGTAGCCGAGCCTTCAAATAATAAATTACTCAGTGTTGCCGAGCCTTCAAAGATGCTACTCGGTTGTAACCGAGGCTTCCAAATAATAAATTACTCGGTGTTGCCGAGCCTTCAAAGATGCTACTCGGTTGTAACCGAGGCTTCCAAATAATAAATTACTTAGTGTTTCCGAGCCTTCAAATAATTACTCGGTGTTTCCGAGCCTTCAAGATTATATTTTACTTGGCGCTGCCAAGGTACGAAGACCGTTACCCAGTTGTAGCCGAGCCTTCAAGATTATATTTTACTTGGCATTGCCAAGGTTCGGAGACCGTTATTCGGTTGTAGCCGAGCCTTCAAGATTATATTTTACTTGGCGCTGCCAAGGTTCGGAGACCGTTACTCGGTTGTAGCCGAGCCTTCAAGATTATATTTTACTTGGCGCTGCTAAGGTTCAGAGACCGTTACTCGGTTGTAGCCGAGCTTTCAAAATTATTATTTACTTGGCGCTGCCAAGGTACGGAGACCGTTACTCGGTTGTAGCCGAGCCTTCAAGATTATATTTTACTTGGCGCTGCCAAGGTTCGGAGACCGTTACTCGGTTGTAGCCGAGCCTTCAAGATTATATTTTACTTGGCGTTGCCAAGGTTCGGAGACCGTTACTCGATTGTAGCCGAGCCTTCAAGATTATATCAAGACTCGGCCCAGCCGAGGTACGGAGATAGCTCAAGGAGATAGATCGGTTATGCCAAGAATCGATGCGTAAGCAGCATCTGTTTTCTATTACGACTTCTTTGAAAAAACGATTGTAGCGGTCGTGCCGCATATAATTTAAACAGGATGCCAAAGCTGTAAATGGGGCAAGTCTATAGAGAGTGTACCCTACTGATGGTATATACGACGATTGTTCGAACTCCACGTCTGGGGGATTGATTTCCCGTTCAAATCCTGGAGTTTGTAGGTGTCAGGTCCGATGACTTCCGCCACTTGATAGGGGCCTTCCTAGTTCGGAGACAGCTTTCCTTGCTCTAGCGGTTTGGAGACGGATGCTTTCTGGAGGACAAGATCACCGGGCGAGAAAGATCTCTCCTTGACTCTGGAGGCGTGATAGCACCCACGGAGAGGGAAGTCCTATCTCCACGGGGATGATAGCTTCCACTCCGAAGGCCATCCGGAATGGGGTCCCGCATGTGGGAACTCTCTGGGTGGTGTGGTAGGCCCACTGGCTAAGGCTAAAGCTAGCCATTGGACTTCTGTGAAGCATGGAGTCAAGAACTCCTTGTCTTGGCTTTATGACGTCATCCTTCCTCACAAAAGGTGCCTAGGGGCAACACGGCAGCCATAAATGCCTTAATAATGAAAGGAGATAAGGCATTAAATGCCTTAAAGCAGGTAGATACACATGGCCTTTATGAGGCCATAAATGCCTTGGTGCGCATAGCGCGGCTATGGAAGCCGATCTGTTGTGCCAAGATAGGGAGAAGGCGGAGAAGGCGTCGAGTCGAGGCGAGAGGACATCGGAGAGAGGGATCGGGCCCGCCGAGATCTGGGGAGATCCTTGTCGCAGCCCCCTTGCGGGACTGGTCTGGCCTCCTTAGGTCGATGTGGGGGGGTCCGCGACTCCATGCGGACCAGAAGGATAAGTGGCTGGAGAAAGAGGAGCTGCGGCCTCTTCAGGGAGGCACGGAGCAGGGTCAGCTATAACTGGACGAGGAGCTGTAAGGCGCTCCTGAACCGGATGGGTCAGGGCCTGGACCTGCTGGACCAGCGTGGTGAATTGGTCCTGGGTCACTAGGAAAGCTGGTGGCGATGGAGTCTCAGCTGGTGGCGGAAGGGGTGCCACGATACTCATCGGATCGGGTCACTGGGAGGCGGCTTGGTTTCTGGCTTCAGAAGTTGCCCTTCTCCGATTAGCCATTGGAGAGGTTCTCTTCCAAATCGAGATCCTTGTCTCCTTTCTTCAAGTTTAATGGGACTTGAGGCCCTTCCTCTAGCGCCAATCTGTTGCTGCTGAAATCTGTCCTCCGGCTCGGGCGCGATCGGGACGCAGCGTGGGCTCCCTCCTGGGCGGACCTGCAATACAGTCCTCACCCGAGAGGCATTGGGGGTGGCCCTCTGCGGAAGACCCTTCGACGCCCAAGTCAGTGGAGACCATCAATCAATAAATATAGGGAGAAGGATCCCCCAGGAAGAGTTCCTCCGAGCTCTCTTGGAGCTTTTATGGCGGAGTGTGAGAACTGTGAATGAAAAATGGGCGTAGAATAGCCGTACCTGAGAGGCTTGAGGGTGGTAGTATTTATAGGCGGTCACCTAACTTCTTGGACGTGCTCTGGATGAGGTCTGAAAGTTGTTGGGATTCGAAATGGATTCGAATCAGGTTGTTATAGGGCCGGTAGGATTCGTATATGGTTAGTTAGAGGATCGACAGCTGGGAGGCGGGGAGAGCTGGGCGATGGCTTGAGACTCAATGGCTGCGTGGTCCCTAGGCCACTATTATAGGTCATAGGCCACATCTTGGCATGATTCCTTGTTTGGAATCTTATTCTGTTATAGTGAATTTGAACTCTCCTGCGCCAGATTCCGCAGAGGTGTTTTGAACGCTGTGGTTCAGTCATCATGGCTGGCGGAGGCTCGGCAGAGGTAGGTGCCGAGGCACAAGGGGCCAACTTGGATCAGGCGGAGCCGACCGGGATGGAAGCGCCGGGGCCGACTTGGATCAGGCGGGTCCGGTCGGGATGAGAGCGCCGGGGCCGGCTGGGAGGATGCCGGCCTTGGAGGTGTCGGCCTTGGGGGCCGTCGGTCTTGGAGCCGTCGGTCATGGAGCCGTCGGTCTTGAAGGTATCGGCCTTTGGGGGCGTCGGTCTTTGAGGCCGTTGGCATTGGAGCCGTCGGTCTTTGGAGCCGTCGGCCATTGGGGCCGTCGGTCTTGGAGGTGTCGGCCTTGGGGCCGTCGGTCTTGGAGGTGTCGGCCTTGGAGCCGTCGGTCTTGGAGCCGTCGGTCATGGAGCCGTCGGTCTTGGAGGTGCCGGTCTTGGAGTTGCCAGTCTTGGGGCCGTCGGCCTTGGAGCCGTCGGTCTTTGGAGCCGTCGGCCATTGGGGCCGTCAGTCTTGGAGGTGTCGGTCTTGGAGCCGTCGATCATGGAGCCGTCGGTCTTGGGGCCGTTGGCCTTGGAGCCGTCGGTCTTTGGAGCCATCGGCCATTGGGGCCGTCGGTCTTGGAGGTGTCGGCCTTGGAGCCGTCGGTCTTGGAGTCATCGATCATAGAGCCATCGGTCTCGAAGGTGTCGGCCTTTGGGGCCGTCGGTCTTTGGGGCCGTCGGCCTTGGAGCCGTCGGTCTTTGGAGCCGTTGGCCATTGGGGCCGTCGGTCTTGGAGGTGTCGGTCTTTGGGGCCGATGGCCTTGGGGCCATCGGCCTTGGGGCGGTCGGTCTTTGGGGCCGTCGGCCTTGGAGCCATCGGTCTTTGGAGCCGTCGGCCATTGAGCCGTCGGTTTTGGGGCCGTCGGTCATGGAGCCGTCGGTCTTGGAGGTGTCGGCCTTTGGGGCCGTCGGTCTTTGGGGCCGTCGGCCATTGGGGCCGTCGGTCTTGGAGGTGTCGGCCTTCGGGGCCGTCGATCTTTCGGGCCATCGGTCTTGGAGCCGTCGGCCATTGAGCCGTCGGTCTTTGGGAAAACTCATGCACATGACATGTCCCTTTTTTCCTTTTGTTCTCTTTCTTCGTTTTGACGAGATGCTCGTTGCTAGAATGTTGCGCCAACAGGTCAGTTGGCAAGCAGAGCGTTTGGATCGAGCACGATCCCATCGTCAATATAAGTGATCAACAATGTAACAATAATTTTTACCCCTCATCAATGACCTATTAATTTGCGAGCACGCATTCTTCCCTCCATGTCATCGACCCATACACCTCGGTTTGCAAGGATTTGCCCAAGTGGCGAAGGAGCTGGCAAGCCGGTGGTCGGCGACGAGGCTTCGGATGGCGGCCGCGGGTGATCATCGATGCACTCCGCGAGCGCCGGGTGATACGTGGTAGGATGTCCGCGACGCCGCGCTGGTCGATCACCATCGGCGACTGTGAAAGGCGAGGAAGCGATGGGAGTCGGCGGCAATGAAGTGGAGATCGAGGAGAGGAGAGAAGAAATTTTCCAGCGGCTTGCTTCGACTCTCGCATCTACTCGGTTCGCGCCATGTATGCCACGTGTGATATAAGGATCTATATTATAGAATAATATAATACATTATATTAATTTTTATATTATAATAGTATATCAATATAATATTTCTTACGTGTTTATATCTAATATAAAAATATTTTATTTTAATTATTAATATTATTATTTATTAAAATAAGTGAGTTTCCAAATAATAGATATAATGGAGATAGTAAGAATAGACTGAAGAAAATTTTCATTTTTTTTTCAATAAAATATTAATAGAAGTAAATATAATATATCAATTCTAAATAAAATTAAAATTCATCTACTCTGAACCTATCTAAATTTAGCTCTATCTGCGTAAACTCTATATCCCACGTTCGATCACTCCTCCTCTCGAACTGGAGCCGGTTCGATTTATAGGGTTAGGGTTTTCCAAAATCCGCTTCTCCGATCGCGTCTCGCTTCTTTGAAGCGAGCAAGGCGAGATGTACCATTGGAGGAAGTTCGAGTTCTTCGAGGAGAAATCCGCCGGGAAGGCCTCGATCCCCAGCGAGGTCACCGGCCAGGTCCAATGCTGTTCGAGCGGGAGGGGGCGGATCGCCGTCAGATGCGATGATGGCACCGTCGGCCTCCTTGACGGTGGCTTTAAGCTCTCTTGCGGCTTCCAGGCCCACGCCTCCTCCGTCCTCTTTATCCAGCAGCTCAAGGTAGGGATCATCCATATTTTCATTTTTTAAAATCCTTCAAATTGGACAATTTGATCGGTAATTTTGTTTTTTTTTTTTCCCATAACGGTTAGATGACTTGATCATAAATGAGCAAAGAAAATTACATACTTTTAGCTTTTAAAGATGTCATCTTTGGAGAAAATTTGTCTCCTTTGAGGGGATACTGGCAACCATCACAGTGGCAAAGGGAACAACCAGATAGAGGTTCTGGCATTGCAGTTGGAGGCCTTATTTTTGTGTGCACCACTCCACGATGTACGCACGTGAGGCCTTGCCGTTCTACTTCTGATGAAGTGACCTTAAAAAATTCGTGAAGATTGAATTGATTACTATAGGAGATTATTCTGCTTGCTAAATGAAGAGCGTTAACTTCAAAACTTTTAATGTTTTGAAATATAGTCCAAGGAAATTCTTGAATCATATGAGGGAGTGTAATATGGCAGCGCTAAGATACAATTTCGGAACACTATATAGTTTCCAATATCCAATGCATTTCATGACTTGTTAAATATTAAAAGCAGTGAGGTTATGTTTGACTTTGATTATATGGAAGAATATTATAAAGTTTCAACATCTGATTTGTTGATGCTGAATCATCAGTACAGTTTTCTTTGTTATGAGATCTCCTAATGGAGGAAGAGAGAGAGCCCCTCCTAAGAACTCCCTTCCCTTCCTCTTATATCTTTTTAGCCCTTTTTTCCAAAATGTTTTTTTCTTCTTTTTATCATATCGTCAGCATTGAGTCACTTTTTTTTTCTTTTTTTTTTCTTTTTTTCGATTAGAAAGTCAACGTGTAAGATAAAAGTTAGCTTCAGACGAGAGCATGCCACGTGGTTATTTATCGATAATTATTAGCAAAGGTGTTAAGAAACTTGCTCCGGAAGCTAAGGATCTTCATGATGATCTCGGTTTTTCCCAAGAAAATGTCATGGTTAGTGGGAATATTAGAGTCAGAGAAGAGTTATCTGGTCCTAAAATAGGTGCTCAGTATCTTCTTTATTTGAGCTTTTCGATGGATGGTAATGCTTCAGCGTGTCTTATTCGAGTCATTTAAAGCGTCATGATGCTTAATGATTCTCGATTTCTGTTCAGGACACGATAGCTCCTCGCGTTTAGTGCTTTTGATACGAGAATGATTCCAAGATTAGAGGCCGCCCAGGTGATGATTTTTTTATTATTGAATTTTGGGCCGTCCATGATGGGCTAACCCAGCCCATGAAAGAAATAACCGTACTTGGCAGTTATTCTCAAAAAACAAAATCGAGAAGAGTGCTTCATCGTGGAGAAGCAGTTGCTCTTCTTTCTCATTCATCATCGGAAAACATTCTCACAGAAAGGTAAGCAATATGTGGATTATCTTCTTTCAAGGCAGTGATAAGTGCATTTAATGTGGCAAAAGAGGTATATTCGTTTTGTGTAATACACTTTGAACGATCGGTGATTCATGCGTAGAATGGGCACATTTTTCTGCAATTTTCATTTTATATTTAGGAATTTGTTTCCATCATTGGTATCAGAGCTTGGTTTCGGTTCTCTTTCTCGTATTATTAGTATGCCAGCATAATAAGTTTACTTTCTGATAATGATGAAAAAGAGAAACAAATGATTAGATAAGATCAGATTCTTTGTATTTAGAATTTGATTCATTTAAAATAAGTTTATGATAAAGATGAATAAGTTTCTGATAAAGATGAATAAAGATAGAATCAAATTCTCTGGATTTCAGAGAATTATCCCATTCTGCTGCTGTCACGCAGCAGCGACTCATGTGTCGCGAGGATAAAAACCAAACCTTACTCTAAGCCCTCACGAGAGAGAGGCTTCGATTTTATTTTAAGGAAGCGTTGTTTTAAATTGAGTCAAATTTATCAGAAGTGAAATTTGAACCCATTTACGGAAGGGGAACTTCAGCCTGACGCCTAAGACCACTCGGCCATCCTGATTTCATATCCTGATTTCAAAGAATGTCAGGAAGAGGATAAGTGCCCATAGATATCAGATGGCCAGATATTTTTTTTTGGTGACAAGGGAAGGAACACGGATGGCTGTCTTATGAAACTCTCGGTTTCTTTCTGTATCAATGTTGCATGAGTTACTGTGCTTAGCATGGCCATCCGCATTGCCTTTCAAAAGTGACCGTTTTTATATTCCTAGCATGTTAGTAAATAATTAAAGATGACACTCTTTTGTTGCATGAGTTTATTTCCAGCGAATCGATCTGAAAGTTAATAATAATAAAAAAAAGGGAATGGGCTGAGTGGCCTGTCATCAAATCTAAGGTTTATGGGAGTTTGAGATTTAAACGTGTATAAATCTCTCCTCATATTTATGAGACATTTTAAATATGCCAATTTTTTTTCTTTCTGCATTTGTTGCAGGAATGATGGTACAAAGATATCGAACCCCGATTGTCCCTAGAACGGTGGCTCAAAAGGAGAGACTTGAGAAACTTAGGATCAAGCTAGCTCTTTACCGGTGGGATGTTGATGATGACATGATGACACACATCATCAAGGTCAACCAAATGATACAAGATATCATTTGGAACGGTTTTGTAATGTCGGGATATGTGATGGTCGGAGCCTTAAAATGCACAATTCCTGATGAGTTGGGAAGAATAATTGATAGGGTTTGGGACACCTTAGAAGGTCTGAGCTATAAGATGATTGTGGAGCAATTCATGATAGAGTACATACGGCTCGGGGCAAGAAGGACGTCAACCCTTGCATTGAATCGGTTTCGGCGCAATACGTTGCCCGAATCTAGGGGTTTTCCGGGTGCCTCCATTTGGATGCCTAAGCAAATAAAATTTTCTGAGGTTTTTCATGAGTCATTTCCAGTTTATAGAAAGAGAATCAGCACCTGATTGTGTTTATTTTTTTTAAGCTCTTAAGGAGTTGTTCTCTAAAGGTTGATGTTAGATATCTTGGGTGGATAGTTCTGTCGGTGTTTATGTTTATTTTATTTGATGGATTCATTCCTTATGAACATAATGTTAGATAAATGAATGTTGATGGATATTCATGTTATGAATAGTTCATAGTACTATTCTGTTTTAATATTTATCTTATTCGTACATATGGAGTTGAGTGGGAGTTCTAAGAGTTTTAGCAACTTTAAAGAACGTAATTTTACCTTAATGATTACATTAACAGTAATTTCACATTAGGTTTTTTGATGATGATTGGGAACGTAGTGAACTTTCGAATCTAAAGCCTATGTGAGATTATTCATTAAAATAATCATTTTGTCCAAAATTGATGCATAAATAAGTGGCATTAACAATCTGTGCTTGTTTATCTGATATGTTCAGATTCAATGGCTTCAGCTTCAAAGAATATAGTTGCTGAACTGAACAAAGGAGAAAAGCTTAACGGTGATAATTATGAAATTTGGCATATGAAAATCCAATATGTGCTGGAAGAGCAAGAGGCTCTTGAAGCTCTTAACCTGGTTATGGTAGAGCCTGAAGACGGAAACACTGCACAACATAAGAGAGATAAGGATGTATTTGCTGTATGGAAAAGGAAGAACTCCCTTGCTCGCATCACGTTGCTGAGTAGCATGGATAATGATGTCATGCGAGAGTTTAGACGTTTTGAAAATGCTAAGGAGATGTGGGGAGCATTGGCAGCAAGGTTTGGTCATACATCTGTAACCAAGCTTAGACAGCTCACTATAAGATTTGATTCTTATAAGAAGCCACATGGTCAGTCCATGAAACAACATTTAAGGAAAATGTCAAACATGATTAATGAGCTGAAGGATGCTGGCCATGTTCTGACCGATGAGCAGCAAGTGCAAGCAGTGATTCGTTCTTTACCTCAGAGTTGGGAGCATATGAAGTTGCACTTAACTCACAATGAGAACATCAAAACCTTTGAGGATGCAGTGCGCCACTTAGAGCTAGAGGAGGACCATCTCCTGGCAGATAAGTCGGTAATTGACATTTACTATACAGGTTCTAGCTCACAAGGGCCTTCGAGGTCTAAGCGCAAGCGTCCTGATTCGTTCAAAAGGTGGAAAGGTAAGAGAGCGAGTTCTTCGGGGAAGAAACCGAAAGATGATCAACACAAAAGAGGAAAGCGTCCTCAAGTTAAGAATATGTCGAAGGTGAAATGCTACAACTGTAGCAAGAAGGGCCACTTTGCTCGCGATTGCGGCGAGCCAAAGAAGATTCGGGAGCAACAGACCATGTAGCGAAGGACAGAGATGCCTTCATGGAGTTCCGACGGATACCGACCGGAACGAAATGGATCTATGTAGGGAACAATTCCAAAGTGGAAGTTAAAGGAATTGGCACTTGCCAGTTAATGATGCATGGTGGATGCACATTATTCCTACATGACGTATTATATGCTCCAGAGATTCGTCGGAATTTAGTGTCTGTGTTGGTGTTGATTAAACTTGGTTTTAATTTAAACTTCCATGCCAGTGGTGTTGATTTGTATTTGAGTACAAATTATTATGGTTGTGGATACTTTCTAGATGGTTTCATTGTACTAGATGTTGACTGTAGTAATGTTAACGTTTGTTATTCCCTGTTTACATCTTCCAACTCTTACGAAAATAATGTGAATGTGTGATATGCTAGACTTGGTCATATTGGCCAACAACGAATGCAAAGATTAGCCAAAGAGGGCTTATTAGGCAATATTGAAAAAGTTAATTTGCCTATTTGCGAGCATTGCCTGGCTGGGAAAATAACAAGAAAACCATTCAGAAAAGGTACAAGAGCTGAGTTTCCTTTGCAACTAATCCATTCTGACATTTGTGGTCCAATGAATGTAAGAGCAAGGCATGGGGCTGTGTATTTCATCACATTCATAGATGATTGTACTCGATTTGGATATGTCTATTTGATTTCTCATAAATCTGAGGCATTAAGTTGCTTCAAGAAATTTATGAACTTAGTGGAAAATCAATTAGAAAAGAAAATAAAGACGTTTAGATCAGATCGAGGTCGAGAATATTTATCTAATGAGTTCAGAAATTTATGTGATGAAAAAGGAATAGAAAGACAGTTGTCTATTCCATATACTCCTCAACAAAATGGTGTTGCCAAGAGGAGGAATAGAACCCTATTGGAAATGGTTAGGTCTATGATGGCACAAGCTAACTTACCTATCACTTTTTGGGGTGATGTTTTGTTAACTGCTGCCTATGTACTTAACCGTGTGCCTTCTAAATCAGTTACTTCTACTCCATATAAGTTATGGACAGGTAGAAAACCCGATTTAAGTTTTCTTAAACCTTGGGGTTGTGCTGCTTATACTCACGAACCCTCTCATAAATATGGGAAACTGGGTCCCAGAGGCAAGAAGAGTATTTTCATAAGATACTCAGAGTACTCAAAAGGGTATGTGTTTATAGGTGCACAAGAAAGTGGGAGTATAACTGAATTTGAATCACGAGATGTCACATTCTTAGAGAATGAGTTTCCTACTAAGGGCGAAATAGGTGAGAACTACTCACTATTTGAAACTTTGGATCCTGATAATGAAATTGATCAGGTTCGTCCAAATGGGAGCAATGTGAGAAGTGAGGAATTAAATGAGACTCAATCTCAAATGCAACCGTTTGATGAGACGATACCGCCATTATCTAATCCAAGTGGAAGCATAATGGAGAATGATGTGCCACGTGTACAATCTCCCGTACGGCGAACAAGTCGCAAAAGTGTTCCCCGACGACGTTTTGATATTGAAGGGGAAACTTTCATCGTTGCTCCACAAGATGAAGATGAGCCAAGGAATGTAAATGAGGCTCTAAGTTGCCCTAATAAGGAAAAATGGATAAGTGCAATGGAAGAAGAAATGGAATCAATGAAATCAAACCATGTTTGGGAACTGGTTGATCTTCCAAAAGGACGCAAAGCTATTGGGAATAAATGGGTTCTTAAAATAAAGCAAAAAGCTGATGGCTCAATAGAAAGATATAAAGCTCGCCTCGTGGCGAAAGGGTATAATCAACAGGAAGGAATTGATTATGAGGAAACTTTTTCTTCTGTAGTGAGATTTACCTCAATTCGCCTTATTCTGGCAATAGTGGCAAGTATGGATCTTGAATTAC
Source organism: Calamus simplicifolius (assembly GCA_900491605.1). Taxonomy (NCBI): domain Eukaryota; kingdom Viridiplantae; phylum Streptophyta; class Magnoliopsida; order Arecales; family Arecaceae; genus Calamus; species Calamus simplicifolius. Next base: position 341,001 of record UESW01001447.1, on the reverse strand, counting down.
TTCAAATGGATGTAAAGACTGCTTTTCTGAATGGAGAAATAGAAGAAGAAATTTACATGGAGCAACAAGTTGGCTTCAATGTGAAGGGCCAAGAACAAAAGGTATGTCGACTTTTGAGATCGATATATGGCCTTAAGCAGTCTTCAAGACAATGGTATACGCGTTTTCATAATGCCATAGTGGCCTATGATTTTACAATGATTGATGAAGATCATTGCGTGTATATCAAAAGATCCAAGGATCAATTTGTGATCTTATCATTATATGTTGATGACATACTGATTGCCGGAAGCAATAAGGAGTTGGTTAATACTATTAATAGTTGGTTATCGTCCAATTTTGAGATGAAAGATATGGGTGAAGCTGCATATATTCTTGGAGTTAAGATTTCAAGAGATCGTTCTAAGAGATTATTGTCTCTTTCGCAAGAGACTTATATCAACAAAGTTCTTGAACGATTTAATATGCATGATTGTAAACCCATCGAAACTCCTATTGCAAAAGGTGAAGAATTGAGCCGTAGGTTGTGTCCTAGGACTCCACAAGAGAAGGAACAAATGAAACGCGTTCCTTATGCTAGTGCTGTTGGGAGCTTAATGTACGCTATGATGTGTACAAGACCTGACATATGTTTTGCAGTTGGAATGGTAAGTAGATACCAATCCAATCCAGGTCACGCACATTGGAAAGCCGTCAAAAGAATCATGAGGTATCTAAAGGGTACTGCTAATTATTCTCTGAGTTATCAAGGAAAGGATTTGCGACTTGAAGGCTACTCAGATGCTGACTGGGGAGGAGATTTAGACGAAAGGAAATCTACCTCTGGTTTTGTATTCTTACTGAATAATGGCGTCATATCTTGGAGCAGTAAGAAACAAACATGTATAGCATTGTCCACCATGGAAGCAGAGTTCGTGGCATTGTCAGCAGCAGTACAAGAGGGAGTTTGGCTTAAGAGATTTTTGGATCATTTAAGTGTTGTTGAGCATACTGCAAGCTCATTGTTAGTCAATTGTGATAGCCAAGCAGCAATAGCATACACTAAGGATCCTAAATATCATGGCAAGACCAAACATATAGATACCAAGTATAACTTTGTTAAAGACATGGTAGCACGGAAAGATGTGAACTTGAAGTACATATCTACGCATAGTATGATAGCAGATCCTATGACGAAGCCAATTCCTAGAGATGTTTTCATTGGTCATGTAAAATCTCTAGGACTGCGTAGATGCTGATTACTAAATATTGTAATTTCCCTAAATGTTCACATTTGAATGAGATTGTTATTTCATTGTTAATGCCTATGATATTTTTATTTATGCATATTAATACTTAGTGTATTATGACAAGAAAGTATGTCGGACAGATAAGATTAATCCACTCACACGGGTAATCGCCTCTATTTACTATGTGATAAAGCTAAGATGAGGACATAACATTTACTATGTCCGAAAGTAAAATAACCCACATATTTTACTTTATCTATTTTTGATGCCAGATGTGAGTTCTAATGGATTCTTTAGAAGAGTAGATACATGAACTCGAGTTTAGACATTAGGCATGTCTGAACTATCATCTGTACGGTATTGAAAGTAAAGACATACGCTCCACGGGAAAGAAGTTAATACAGTAATACGTATTTCATACTACGTATGCATAAGACGACTGATATGAGTGGCAAAAGTTTTTGATCTCAACTTTATGCCGTGTGAGACTCTAGAGGATATGCGTTCCTCAAATGGTGCCTTCACGACTCTAACTTATTCTCAAAGTTTCTATTCAGAGTTCGCTATCTTAGAATGTTGCCAATGGTCATGAATGATTCGATCTAATGGGGCATTTCTAGAAAAGCGAGCTGGACTGAAATAGAGAGGTTTAAGGAAAGAGAAAGATCAATTTTATTATGATGTCACATTCTATTTTTGTATTCACAGGTCGACCAATTATGATTTTAAGTAAATCATAGTTGTAAATACAATATACAAGATACTAAAAGAGATCAAAGAAGATATAAATGTGACTGATTGATCTAAGGGACTGCATATTATATCTACTCGGAAAATGTTCTACCCAATTTTGAGCTGCTATGTATTCCTAACAGATGCATCGCAATGAGCTCTCGAAGTATGCTGGTCGCACGAATTATTTGCTTGTATGAATATCGCAAAGAAGAATGAGTTAATGTTTAGCCCACCATGTGCGAGTGGGAGATGATGGTTTTTTTATTATTGAATTTTGGGCCGCCCATGATGGGCTAACCCAGCCCATGAAAGAAATAACTGCACTTGGCAGTTATTCTCTAAAAACAAAATCGAGAAGAGTGCTTCATCGTGGGGAAGCAGTTGCTCTTCTTCCTTATTCATCATCGGAAAACATTCTCACAGAAAGGTAAGCAATCTGTGGATTGTCTTCTTTCAAGGCAGCGATAAGTGCATTTAATCTGTGGCAAAAGAGGTATGTTCGTTTTGTGTAATATACTTTGAACGATCGGTGATTCATGCGTAGAATGGGCACGTTTTCCATAATTTTCATTTTATATTTAGGAATTTGTTTCCATCATTGGTATCAGAGCCTGGTTTCGGTTCTCTTTCTCGTATTATTAGTATGCCAGCATAATAAGTTTACTTTCTGATAATGATGAAAAAGAGAAACAAATGATTAGATAAGATCAGATTCTTTGTATTTAGAATTTGATTCATTTAAAATAAGTTTTTGATAAAGATGAATAAGTTTCTGATAAAGATGAATAAAGATAGAATCAAATTCTCTGGATTTCAGAGAATTATCCCATTCTGCTGCTGTCACATAGCAGCGACTCATGTGTCGCGAGGATAAAAACCAAACCTTACTCTAAGCCCTCACGAGAGAGAGGCTTCAATTTTATTTTAAGGAAGCATTATTTTAAATTGAGTCAAATTTATCAGAAGTGAAATTTGAGCCCATTTACGGAAGGGCTAAACATTAACTCATTCTTCTTTGCGATATTCATACAAGCAAATAATCCGTGTGACCAGCATACTTCGAGAGCTCATTGCGATGCATCTGTTAGGAATACATAGCAGCTCCAAATCGAGTACAATTATCTATGAATGTGATGAAATACACAGCCCCATGCCTTGCTCTTACATTCATTGGACCACAAATGTCAGAATGGATTAGTTGCAAAGGAAACTCAGCTCTTGTACCTTTTCCGAATGGTTTTCTTGTTGTTTTTCCAGCCAGGCAATGCTCGCAAATAGGCAAATTGACTTTTTCAATATTGCCTAATAAGCCCTCTTTGGCTAATCTTTGCATTCGTTGTTGGCCAATATGACCAAGTCTAGCATGCCACACATTCACATCATTTTCATAAGAGTTGGAAGATGTAAACAGGGAATAACAAACGTTAACATTACTACAGTCAACATCTAGTACAATGAAACCATCTAGAAAGTATCCATAACCATAATAATTTGTACTCAAATACAAATCAACACCACTGGCATGGAAGTTTAAATTAAAACCAAGTTTAATCAACACCAACACAGACACTAAATTCCGACGAATCTCCGAAGCATATAATACGTCATGTAGGAACAATGTGCATCCACCATGCATCATCAACTGGCAAGTGCCAATTCCTTTAACTTCCACTTTGGAATTGTTCCCTACATAGATCCATTTCGTTCCGGTCGGTATCCGTCGGAACTCCACGAAGGCATCTCTGTCCTTCGCTACATGGTCTGTTGCTCTCGAATCTACAGTCCACAAAGGATTAGACTCAGTTAAAAATACAGAACTTGACACATAGACAAAGTTCTTAAGAATGTAATGGGAGTTTACCTTCTTTGGCTCGCCGTAATCGCGAGCAAAGTGGCCCTTCTTGCTACAGTTGTAGCATTTCACCTTCGACATATTCTTAACTTGAGGACGCTTTCCTCTTTTGTGTTGATCATCTTTCGGTTTCTTCCCCGAAGAACTCACTCTCTTACCTTTCCACCTTTTGAACGAATCAGGACGTTTGCGCTTAAAGCTCGAAGGCCCTTGTGAGCTAGAACCTGTATAGTAAATGTCAATTACCGACTTATCTGCCAGGAGACGGTCCTCCTCTAGCTCTAAGTGGCGGACTGCATCCTCAAAGGTTTTGATGTTCTCATTATGAGTTAAGTGCAACTTCATATGCTCCCAACTCTGAGGTAAAGAACGAATCACTGCTTGTACTTGCTGCTCATCGGTCAGAACATGGCCAGCATCCTTCAGCTCATTAATCATGTTTGACATTTTCCTTAAATGTTGTTTCATGGACTGACCATGTGGCTTCTTATAAGAATCAAATCTTATAGTGAGCTGTCTAAGCTTGGTTACAGATGTATGACCAAACCTTGTTGCCAATGCTCCCCATATCTCCTTAGCATTTTCAAAACGCCTAAACTCTCGCATGACATCATTATCCATGCTACTCAGCAACGTGATGCGAGCAAGGGAGTTCTTCCTTTTCCATACAGCAAATGCATCCTTATCTCTCTTATGTTGTGCAGTGTTTCCGTCTTCAGGCTCTACCATAACCAGGTTAAGAGCTTCAAGAGCCTCTTGTTCTTCCAGCACATATTGGATTTTCATATGCCAAATTTTATAATTATCACCGTTAAGCTTTTCTCCTTTGTTCAGTTCAGCAACTATATTCTTTGAAGCTGAAGCCATTGAATCTGAACATATCAGATAAACAAGCACAGATCGTTAATGCCACTTATTTATGCATCAATTTTGCACAAAATGATTATTTTAACGAATAATCTCACTTAGGCTTTAGATTCGAAAGTTCACTACGTTCCCAATCATCATCAAAAACCTAATGTGAAATTACCGTTAATGTAATCATTAAGGTAAAATTACGTTCTTTAAAGTTGCTAAAACTCTTAGAACTCCCACTCAACTCCATATGTGCGAATAAAATAAATATTAAAACAGAATAGTACTATGAACTATTTATAACATGAATATCCATCAACATTCATTTATCTAACATTATGTTCATAAGGAATGAATCCATCAAATAAAATAAACATAAATACCGACAGAACTATCCACCCAAGATATCTAACACCAACCTTTAGAGAACAACTCCTTAAGAGCTTAAAAAAAATAAACACAATCAGGTGCTGATCCTCTTTCTATAAACTGGAAATGACACATGAAAAACCTCAGAAAATTTTATTTGCTTAGGCATCCAAATGGAAGCACCCGGAAAACCCCTAGATTCGGGCAACGTATTGCGCCGAGACCGATTCAATGCAAGGGTTGACGTCCTTCTTACCCCGAGCCGTATGTACTCTATCATGAATTGCTCCACAATCATCTTATAGCTCGGACCTTCTAATGTGTCCCAAACCCTATCAATCATTCTTCCCAACTCATCAGGAATTATGCATTTTAAGGCTCCGACCATCACATATCCCGGCATTACAAAACCGTTCCAAATGATATCTTGTATCATTTGGTTGACCTTGATGATGTGTGTCATCATGTCATCATCAGCATCCCACCGGTAAAGAGCTAGCTTGATCCTAAGTTTCTCAAGCCTCTCCTTTTGAGCCACCGTTCTAGGGACAATCGGGGTTCGATATCTTTGTACCATCATTCCTGCAACAAATGCAGAAAGAAAAAAAATTGGCATATTTAAAATGTCTTATAGATATGAGGAGAGATTTATACACGTTTAAATCTCAAACTCCCATAAACCTTAGATTTGATGACAGGCCACGCAGCCCAGGACTTGGGGGCCGCCTAGGACTAGGGGCCGTCCAGGACTTGCCTAGGACTAGGGGCCGCCCAGAAGCTGGAGGCTGCTCGAAACCTGGGGGCCGCCTAGGGCTAGGGGCCATCCAGGACCTGGAGGCCCCCCAGAACCTGGGGGCCGCCTAGGACTAGGGGCCGTCTAGGATCCGGGGGCCGCCTAGGGCTAGGGGCCGTCCAGAACCTGGAGGCCGCCTAGAACCTGGGGGCCGCCTAGGACTAGGGGCCGTCCAGGACCTGGGGGCCGCCTAGTGCTAGGGGCCGTCTAGGACTTGGGGGCTGTCTAGGACTAGGGGCCGCCCAGAAGTTGGGGGCCGTCCGGAACCTGGGGGCCGCCCAGAAGCTGGGAGCCGCCCGGAACCTGGGGGCCGCCCAGAAGCTGGGGGCCGTCCAGGACCTGGGGGCCGTCTAGGGCTAAGGGCCATCCAGGACCTGGAGGCTGCCCAGAACCTGGGGGCGGCCTAGGGCTAGGGGCCGTCCTGAAGCTGGGGGCCATCCGGAACCTGGGGGCCGCCTAGGACTAGGGGCCGTCATGGACCTGGAGGCCGCCTATGGCTAAGGGCCATCCAGGACCTGGAGGCCGCCCAGAACTTGGGGGCCGCCTAGGGCTAGGGGCCGCCCAGAAGCTGGGGGCCGTCCAGAACTTGGGGGCCGCCTAGGACTAGGGGCCGTCCAGGACCTGGGGGCCGCCTAGGACTAGAGGCCGTCCAGGACCCAGGGGCCGCCTAGGACCCCGATCTTATTTCCTATTTACCAACCATATCATATGCCCCCTCGCCCATGTCCCTTGTACTCAGGTGCATCGCACATGCGCAAGGGAGAGGGATGGAAAAGTTTGAATTGGGGGCCGCCTAGGACCAGGGACCGCCCAGGACCCAGGGGCCGTCTAGGACCCCGATCTTATTTCCTGTTTACCAACCATATCATATGCCCCCTCGCCCATGTCCCTTGTACTCAGGTGCGTCGCACATGCGCAAGGGAGAGGGGCGGAAAAGTTTGAATTTCAAATTTCTGGATTCGATAAGTGTCGTTTCATGAAAAGAAAAAAAAAGGAAGGGGGTGCGTATCTCTAGGAAGATAGCGCCTTTTCGCCTGTTCGGTCCCTCTTGGGGATCACCATGTGGCTTTGCGGCGCTCGAGGCGTTGCATCCAAAATATAAAAAAGGGCCCGTCCCCTCTATCCCTTTGCCTTTTATCTTGTAGAGTCTCCCGCGGTCTTACTTCTCCAAGTCCAGGTTAGTTGACTCCTTCTCCTTTTCTTTTTCCATGGATCCCTCCCAAGATAGGAAAGGTAAAAACCCTATGATCGAGCCCTCCCGTGAAGAGATTCTTCAGGCGCGTCGCCAGGCCATCGGAGGGGTGGCCATCCGCGGGGATCAACCTGTCGTCCGGCCTGCATGGCCTGTGTCTAGGTCGTTACCCCGATCCCCTAGGGCTTCTTCTTCATCCACCAGCCGTGAGGTAGGGCTCCCGGCAATTACTTCTAAATCTGCCGGCCCGGCGGAAGTCGCCTCAATTACAACTTCCCAAGACCTTAGGAACCTTAGGGCCCAGTTTGGGATTCCCAGCAACATTCGGCTTTCCGCCCCCCTCCCCGAGGATAGGGTTACCTTAACGCAACCAGGAAAGGTTGCATTGTATGAAGAATTTTTTAAGGGCGGTCTACGATTGCCCTTGCACCCTTTCTTTGTAAACTTGTTAAATAGGTATCGCCTCATTCCCGCACAACTTACTCCCAACTCCATTCGGGTCATCTTTTCATTCCTAGTGCTTTGTTATTTTCACGGAGCTTCTGCCTGGCTCTCTTTATTTAGGGCATTGTATAGGATACAAAACCCTGTAAGGGATGGGTGGTGGAGCTTTGCATCGAGGCCTAAGAGGGTCCTTAAGCTTAACCTTCCTTCCAAAATTAAAGGGTGGAAGTCATGGTTCTTTTACGCACATTTGGAGGGGCTGAGCGTAGGCTGGGGTATTCCGGATACTAGCTCTAACCAGAACTCAAGTGTTGATGAGGGAGACCATGAACTGTTCAACACTTTGATTTCCACCATCGTGCCCCCTAGTAGGGAACTGCTATCGGAGAATAATCTTTGGGAGAATGCATTCGTGCCGGTGTCGCTGACTGCAGCGCCCGGTGAGCCTCGAAGAGTTTTATTATTATCATTGTAACTTCCTTGCTTGTTTGGACATCTGGTATTTGAATAGATGTCCCTTAGTGTACATATTATTTTCGCAGCTAGTATATCCTGTGCCCTCTTTTTAGCTAACCTCGTGCTTTTTGTATTGCAGCAATGAGGTTTTCTCAAGATTCGTTGATATCGGGTCTTCGAAAGAGAGGAGGGAGTGACCGTGGCACGGCAGGAACTGAGCCTAAGAGGCCCTGCCGGCGAGAACTGGGTCATAGTACTCAGCCCCTAACGGCTCTCCCTGAAGCTACACTAATAGAGGAGGGCGAGGGAGAGGAAAATCCTCCCAATGGAATACCGATAGAGGGCCCTGCCGAGGGGAGCCTACTGGCGGCCGCCTCATCTCCTGCTAGGGGCGCCGGGGGGTCGCTCGGGAGCACAGAGGTCGTCGAGACCAACCCGTCTAGCCCGTCATCGCCGAAGGAAGTAGGCACCTCCGCTCCCTCGGACACCTTAGGGAGTCCGCCTCAACCTTCCCAAATGCCTAGCCAGAGCGCCTCGTATAAAAGTTGTCTATCGGAAACAATTCTCAAGCTTTCGATCCTGCCCAGGTTTCAGGCCAAAATGAGGAGTCTATCACAGGAGGAGTCTTTTGATACCATGTTCACAGCCGCGCTCCAGGTAGGGTTATGATCTTTTCCCTCTTCCTCCTTTCGTAATTATGGAATTATGGTATTTATCGATTGTATACCACAGATGTCTAACAGCCTCTTCGTGCTTCGTGAGGACCTGACCAAGGCTAAGTCTCGTAGTGAGAGCTTGGATAAAGAATTGGCGGAAACGAAGGCCCGGGAATCGAAGGCCTTACATGACCTTCAGATTATCCAGGAAGACTATCGAGCATGGCGGGAGAGGGCTGAGAAGGAGTTGCAGAGCTTAGACGCCCAACTGTCTAAAGTCCGGGCGAAGCTGTTGCCTACGGAAGAAAGGTTAAACGGAACGGTTCTCAGGTTAGAACATACTGAGAACCGGGCCGACAACGCAGAGGCCGTGGCTCGCGACGCTGCGAAGAAATTGGCCTTGGCCGAGAGGGACACGAAGGAGGCTCTGGATAAGATGGTGGCAATGGAGACGGAGGTTCAGGTGAGGGTGGCCGGCCGAGGCTAGGGCTCAGGAAAGGGTGGCTGCGGCCGAAGCTAGGGCTCAGGAAGCCATCGGAAAATATAAGGATTCTCCAAATTTTGCATCGGAACTGCATGAGGCCGCTATAGACGCCTTCGTTCAGGGCTTTGAGAGGTGCAAACGGAGACTATCTCGGCACTTCAAATTAGAAAGCCTTGAACGTTTTCAACCTGGGGACGATGAAGAAATTTCTGACGTTGAGGTTGACAGTGCGGCGGACAGGGCAGTGACAGTTAAAGACCCTGCCATAGGAGCGCCTACAACCGAGAAACCGGCCTCCGGGCCGACTATCGGGAGGGGGCGTTCCGAGGACTAATGGGAGGCGTCTAGGCTTGCCTTGATTTTGTCTTTTTGTTCTTGGTTTTGTTGATTTTATCCTTAGGGGACCCTTTTTGTAAATCAGTTGATGCCGGCTTGTGGGCAGTACTTTATAAAGCTTTACAGCGATCTGGCTTTTTAATCGAGTGAATGCTACTTTTTATTCACTCGATGCTTCAATTATTTAACTTCTAATTTTTACCCATTACATGGGGGGAATGAAGGGTCCGCCCGTAGGTTGGTGCTAAATTCGAATTCCAGGATCGTTTTCTAGGCATATTATCTCAGGAGGAACGGTATTGTTCTGGGGAGGTTCCTAAAATCGTAAGGCCATCGAGACCATCCCGGGGGTGTCCTTAGGACCGTGGGGCGCCTAGGTCCTTTGAAGGATTGTTTCTTGGGGGTAGTCGGATACCTGCCCAATAGTTTGAGATGGGGCCGTCTAAGTCATGGACTTGAACCTCCTCAGGGGTAAGTGATACCAGCCCGAGGGTGTCCTTAGGACTGTGGGGCCGCCCAGCTCCTTTGAAGGATTATTTCTTGGGGATAGTCGGATACCTGCCCAAGAGTTTGAGATGGGGCCGCCTAAGTCATGGACTTGAACCTCCTCAGGGGTAAGTGATACCAGCCCGGGGGTGTCCTTAGGACTGTGGGGCCGCCTAGCTCCTTTGAAGGATTGTTTCTTGGGGGTAGTCGGATACCTGCCCAAGAGTTTGAGATGGGGCCGCCTAAGTCATGGACTTGAACCTCCTCAGGGGTAAGTGATACTAGCCCGGGGGTGTCCTTAGGACTGTGGGGCCGCCCAGCTCCTTTGAAGGATTATTTCTTGGGGGTAGTCGGATACCTGCCCAAGAGTTTGAGATGGGGCCGCCTAAGTCATGGACTTGAACCTCCTCAGGGGTAAGTGATACCAGCCCGGGGGTGTCCTTAGGACTATGGGGCCGCCCAGCTCCTTTGAAGGATTATTTCTTGGGGGTAGTCGGATACCTGCCCAAGAGTTTGAGATGGGGCTGCCTAAGTCATGGACTTGAACCTCCTCAGGGGTAAGTGATACCAGCCCGGGGGTGTCCTTAGGACTGTGGGGCCGCCCAGCTCCTTTGAAGGATTGTTTCTTGGGGGTAGTCGGATACCTGCCCAAGAGTTTGAGATGGGGCCGCCTAAGTCATGGACTTGAACCTCTTCAGGGGTAAGTGATACTAACCCGGAGGTGTCCTTAGGAGCTCCTGTGGGGGATACCTGCCCAAGAGTTTGAGATGGGGCCGCCTAAGTCATGGACTTGAACCTCCTCAGGGGTAAGTGATACCAGTCCGGGGGTGTCCTTAGGACTGTGGGGCCGCCCAGCTCCTTTGAAGGATTATTTCTTGGGGGTAGTCGGATACCTGCCCAAGAGTTTGAGATGGAGCCACCTAAGTCATGGACTTGAACCTCCTCAGGGGTAAGTGATACCAGCCCGGGGGTGTCCTTAGGACTGTGGGGCCGCCCATCTCCTTTGAAGGATTGATTCACAGAAGATCTCCAAATATGCGCATTCATTAATCTTTGGATAAGTACATTTATTACATTACTGATGGTATTGTCGGAGATTATCCGCGTTTCACGTTCGGGGGATCGGTCGCCCATTCAGATCTTCAAGTCGATACGCTCCACGGTGAAGGACTTCTGCTATTCGGTAGAGCCCCTCCCAGTTCGGGGATAGTTTGCCCCCCTTCGTTGGTTTGGACACTGAGGCCTTTCTCAGAACCAAGTCTCCTTAACGGAAGTTTTTGGAGCGAACGCGGGTATTATAGTATCTCACCACCCGCTGCTGATAGGCCGCCATTCTAACCTGAGCTCGGTCCCTCGCTTCATCAATGAGGTCGAGACTGGCTCTTAAATTAGGGAGGTTATTAGCTTCGTCATATGATTCTACTCGAATGCTTGGCAGGCCAATCTCGACTGGGATAACAGCTTCGGAACCGAAAACCAGATTAAACGGCGTCTCTCCTGTCGGTGTCCTGGGGGTTGTGTGGTATGCCCAGAGCACACTCGGGAGTTCTTCCACCCATTTCCCTTTGGACGTATCCAGCCTGGTCCTCAGTCCCCGCAATATCATACGATTCGTAACCTCGGCCTCTCCATTAGATTGTGGATGGCCGACGGAGGCGAATCGATGCGTGATGTCGAGATCGGCGCAAAAAGTTTTGAAGGCAACGTTGTCGAACTGTCGGCCGTTGTCAGTGACAAGAGTATGAGGTATGCCGAATCGACAAATGATGGCTTTCCAGAAAAAGGCTTTGACCTTGGCTTCAGTGATCTTGGCGAGTGCTTCGGCTTCGACCCACTTAGTAAAATAATCGACGGCGACAAGTAGGAATTTTTGCTATCCCGATGCCGGAGGGAAAGGACCGAGAATGTCCATGCCCCACTGAGCGAAAGGCCAGGGAGCAAAAAGAGGGTTTAACTGAGAAGCTGGTTGCCGCTGAATACAGGCATACCGTTGACATTGGCCACATTTTTTCACTAGTTCAGTCGCATCTTCTTGCATAGTCAGCCAATAATATCCTTGTCGGAGGGCTTTACGCGCCAGAGATCGGCCTCCCGAATGATTCCCACAAATGCCTTCATGAATCTCCCTAAGAATATAATCCGCGTCTGCCGAGCTGACGCACTTGAGGAGAGGTTAGGAGAAGGATCTCTTGTAGAGTCGGCCATCTAGCAGTACAAACTTGGAGGCCCTCCGCTTGAGTAGCCTGGCTTCCTCATGGTCAACTGGGAGGACGCCGTCCTTCAAGTATCGGATATACACATCCATCCAAGTTTCTTCTTGGGCAACTGGTAAAGCTTCTTCCGCGGCCTCGATGCTGGGTGTCTCCAGATACTCAATGTAGGTTCTGCCCATGGAGCTGTCCGCGGATGTAGCAAGTCGGGCCAACATATCAGCTCTAGCATTTTCCCCTCTAGGGATGTAACTAATGGTGAAGTGATCTAACAAGGGAATTAGTAGTTTAACCTTGCTTAGATACTGGGACATAACAGGGTCTCGAGCCTCATACTCCCCAGATACCTGGGCAGAAATAAGCTGTGAGTCAGTGAAAGCTCGGAGATGCTTGATTCCCATCCCATGTGCTAGCTTGATTCCGGCTAACAAGGCCTCATATTCGGCTTGATTGTTGGTAGCTTCAAAGAGGAAACGAAGAGCGTACTCCAGCACCACACCCTCTGGGCTGGCGAGAATAAGACCAGCCCCGCTCCCCTGGGAGTTGGAGGCTCCATCGATGTGGAGGACCCACGCCTTATCATTCCCTTCATCGACATCTAGAAGAATCTGGGGGAACTCCTCTTGATGCTCTTCAGACCAAGTGCACTCTACTAGGAAGTCGGCCAAGACCTGGGATTTCAAAGATGCTCTGGGCTGAAATGATAAGTCGAATTCCCCTAGCTTGATGGCCCACTTAGCCAACCGGCCAGAGGTATCAGGGTGAGACAAAATGGCTCTGAGAGGCTGATCAGTGAGCACGACTATAGGATGAGCCTGAAAGTAGGGTCTGAGTCGCCGAGCGGAGATGAACAAAGAAAAAATGACCTTCTCCGTCCTGGAATACGTCTCTTTTGCACTATGAAGTACCTTACTGGTATAATATACAGGTCTCTGAGTGGCGTGGTCGCCGACACGCACCAGAACGGAACTGACGGCTTCGGAGGAAGCCGCAAGATAGAGGAAGAGCTTTTCTCCCTCCTTCGGTTTAGACAACAGGGGTGGTGTAGACAAGAACTCCTTAAGTTCTTCAAAGGCTCGTTGACAGTCTTCCGTCCACTCAAAACCGTCCGCTTTACATAGGACCTTGAAGAAGGGTAAACATCTCTCCGCCGATCTTGACAAAAATCGGCTTAATGCTGCTATCCTCCCGGTGAGTTGTTATACCTCTTTCTTACATACTGGCCGCCTCATATCAAGAATGGCTTGAATTTTCTCTGGGTTTGCCTCAATTCCTCGCCGGGTCACCAGGAAACCCAAGAATTTTCCTGCAGTAACTCCAAACGTACATTTGCATGGGTTGAGCTTTATTCTATGGAGCCGGAGGTTGTGGAAAGTCTCCTGCAGGTCGGCGACATGGCCAGTGGCACAGGTGCTCTTTGTCAACATATCATCTACATATACTTTCATGTTGCGGCCGAGCTGGTCTTTAAAAACTTTGTTCATCAGCCTCTGATAGGTAGCTCTCGCATTCTTTAATCCGAAGGGCATTACTTTATAATAATAGATGCCCTTCTCAGTGATAAAAGAAGTATGCTCTTCATCCAAGGGGTTCAATTTTATCTGGTTGTACCCCGAGAAAGCATCCATGAAGCTAAGAAGTTCATAACCAGAGGTTGAATCTACTAACTGGTCGATCCGTGGCAATGAAAAACTGTCCTTAGGACAAGCTTTGTTAAGATCGATGTAATCGATGCATATCCTCCATCCTCCGCTGGCCTTCCGGACCATGACCATATTGGCTAGCCAATCAGGATATTGTGCCTCCCGAATATGACCGGCCATAAGCAATTTATCCACCTCTTCGTCAATGATCCTCTGTCGCTCAGGGGCGAAGCTCCTTTTCTTCTGGCAGACGGGGCGGCAACTTAGGTTGATATTAAGTTGATGAGTAATCACCTTCGGGGGAATCCCGACCATGTCCATCATTTTCCAGGCGAAGACATCCGCATTCGCCGATAAGAAGGCTAGGAGCTGATCCCGGACTCCAGGAGGGAGGAGCTCACCAATTTGCACGGTCTTGGTGGAATCACCTCCCAGGGAGCAAGATATCAGACGCTCCGCCGGCTCTCCCCTCCGCTCGACTTCTCTGGGATCAAACGACTCGGCGACCGGGGGAATTCTAACCACCTGGGGACTAGGAGCTAGATGATAGCAGGGTCTGACCGAGTTTACCTCTCCATGCATCTCGCCGACTCCTTGGTTGGTAGGGAAATGCACCAATAGGCGCTTGGTAGATATAACTGCATCTAATATATTCAACCCGGGGCGGTCGAGAATGGCGTTGTAGGCCAGGGGAACCCGAACCACCAGAAAGTCCAGCATTACCGTGCTCTGACATGGTGGCGATCCTGCCATCGCCGGTAGGGTAATCTCGCCCTCCACTCGTATGGAGTCTCCAGTGAAACCGACTAGAGGGACGACTACAGGTCGAAGAGAGTCAGGAGATAAATTCATCTGAAGAAATGCATCATAAGTAAGCACATTAGCGGAGCTTCCACTATCGATTAAGATCCTCTTTACAGGATGTTTAGCGATCGTCATTGAAACGACGACGCTATCATCTTTTACAACACTACCCCCGCTATATCTCCCTTAAAAGGGATTACATCATCTAATTCTCCCCCTCCCCTTGGCCTCTTAGAAGATGATGCTCCTCCACGGGAAATCATGCCCACCATTCGCTCTGTCGGGGTGTTATCGATGTTGGCTTGAGCGGGAGGAGGTCCCATCAAAGCTGGTACGGGAGAAGCCTCTTTCTTCTGGATGTACTGCCCAAGGTATCCTCTCTGGATGAGTTCTTCGATGGCTTGCTTCAAATTCCGACATTCTTCAGTGTCATGGCCGCAATCTCTGTGGAAACGGCAATAACGGCTTCTGTCGCGCACATCGCTCTTCTTCAACGAGGGTGGACGCTGTAAATAAGGCTCGTTTTCAATTTCCATAAGGATATGAGCCCGGGGCACTAGAAGGGGTGTAAGATGGTCTTCTCTGGGGGCCAAGCTCTTGCGGCAGTCAGTCGGTCGGCGCGAAGGTTCAGACTTCTTGGAAGGGGGCCCGCTCAACTCTGGGCGAGCGGGTCTCTTGCCAGTCCTCTCCTGCGCACCTTTTCTTGATGAATCAGCTTCGTCGGCGTGGATGTACTTCTGCGCGTGGCTCAAGAGGTCAGCATAAGAGCTAGAAGGTCTCTTGTCCAGAGAATAGGTAAAACGAAAGGGATGGAGCCCCCGCTTTAAAGCCAGCATGGCCACTGCATCATCAAGATGATAGACTTCCAGGGCCGTCACCTTGAAACGGGTTATAAAGTCTTTCAGAGGTTCTCCTTCTTGCTGCTGCACGGAGAACAAGCTGTCTGCTACTCGAGGAATCTTTCGACAAGCGTCGAAATGAGCCAAGAAAGACCTCTCCAGTTGTCGAAAAGAATCAATACTACGCGAAGGCAGGCGAGAGTACCAAACACGGGCCGCCTTACGGAGGGTGGCTGGGAAGGCAATGCACAGGAGGGCATCAGTCGCTCCTTGGACTTGCATGATGGCTTTATAGCTCTCCAGATGATCCAGGGGATCAGTGGTGCCGTCATAGGGGTCCAGTTGGGGGAACCGGAATCTCCTTGGAATAGGCTCCTCCATAACTCGCCGAGTAAGAGGAGGGCGGGTATCATAATCTGACCCCGGCTGATTGTTAATTCTTTGACTAAGCTCCTCTAGCCTTCGATCTTGCTCATCAAGGCGCCTCTCCATCTGATCAGCCATATGCCCCCCGGCTGGCTCAGGGGAATAAGATGCAGACCGACGATGCCACCGGCGGTGCTCCGCATAAGGCTCCTTCCCCCGCCGCCGCTCGGCAGGTGGGCTGCCTGGGGAACGGGTGAGAGAGCGCGAACCGCCCCGGGAACTTTGGGAGTGAGGCCCTCCAGATGAATAGGGGCGGAGAGGCCTTGTCGGAGGGGATCTCCCTCGAGCTGATTGTCGGCTAACAGGAGTAGCCGATCTGGGCAACAGAGGTGGCTCGAGCCGTTGCCGGGCTCCTCTAGAATGCTGTTCCTGCATCTGTTGAACCATCCCAACAAGGGTTTGAACTTGCTAGGTAAGGATCACCAGTGGGTCCTGAGGAATAGCTGGAGCCGGCAGTGGCGAGGAAGAAACCGGAGGGTTTGGCTTCACTGGCTCGGAAGAGCCAAGAGTCTTGCGACCATGGTTGGGAGGCAAGAGATGCCCCCCAGACCAATCAGAGGGATCCTCTTCCGGAGATCTAGAGTCATATTCGTAGAATAAGAGTTACTTGCTGCTGCGACCGGCCCCTACCTGGCGCGCCAATCTGTTGATGCTGAATCATCAGTACAGTTTTCTTTGTTATGAGATCTCCTAATGGAGGAAGAGAGAGAGCCCCCTCCTAAGAATCCTCTTCCCTTCCTCTTATATCTTTTCAGCCCTTTTTCCCAAAATGTTTTTTTCTCCTTTTCATCATATCGTCAGCATTGAGTCACTTTTTCTTTCTTTCTTTTTTCTTTTTTTTCGGTTAGAAAGTCAACGTGTAAGATAAAAGTTAGCTTCAGACGAGAGCGTGCCACGTGGTTATTTATCGATAATTATTAGCAAAGGTGTTAAGAAACTTGCTCCGGAAGCTAAGGATCTTCATGATGATCTCGGTTTTCCCCAAGCGAATGTCAGGGTTAGTGGGAATGTTAGAGTCAGAGAAGAGTTATCTGGCCCTAAAACAGGTGCTTAGTATCTCCTTTATTTGAGCTTTTCGATGGATGGTAATGCTCCAGCGTTTGTCTTATTCGAGTCATTTAAAGCGTCATGATGCTTAATGATTCTCGATTTCTGTTCAGGACACGACAGCTCCTCGCGTTTAGTGCTTTTGATACGAGAATGATTCCAAGATTAGAGGCCGCCTAGGACTTGGGGGCCGCCTAGGGCTAGGGGCCGCCCAGGACCTGGAGGCCGTCCAGAACTTGGGGGCCGCCCAGAAGCTGGGGGCCGCTCGGAACCTGGGGGCCGCTTAGGACTAGGGGCCGTCCAGGACTTGGGGGCCGCCTAGGACTAGGGCCGCCCAGAAGCTGGGGGCTGCCCGGAACCTGGGGGCCGCCTAGGGCTAGGGGCCGTCCAGGACCTGGAGGCCGCCCAGAACCTGGGGGCCGCTTAGGACTAGGGGCCGTCCAGGACCTGGGGGCCGCCTAGGGCTAGGGGCCGTCCAGGACCCGGGGGCCGCCTAGGACTAGGGGCCGTCCAGAACCTGGAGGCCGCCTAGAACCTGGGGGCCGCCTAAGACTAGGGGCCATTCAGGACCTGGGGGCCGCCTAGGGCTAGGGGCCGTTCAGGACTTGGGGGCCGCCTAGGACTAGGGGCCGCCCAGAAGCTGGGGGCCGCCTAGGGCTAGGGGCCGTCCAGAAGCTGGGGGCCGTCCGGAACCTGGGGGCCGCCTAGGACTAGGGGCCGTCCAGGACCTGGGGGCCACCTACGGCTAAGGGCCATCCAGGACCTGGGGGCCGCCCAGAACCTGGGGGCCGCCTAGGGGGGGTTGCCCAGAAGCTGGGGGCCGCCTAGGACTATAGGCCGTTCAGGACCTTAGGGCCGCCTAGGGCTAAGGGCCATCCAGGACCTGGAGGCTGCCCAGAACCTGGAGGCCGCCTAGGGCTAGGGGTGCCCAGAAGCTGGGGGCCGCCCAGAAGCTGGGGGCCGTCCAGGACCTGGGGGTCGCCTAGGGCTAGGGGCCATCCAGGACCTGAAGGCCGCCTAGGACCAGGGACCGCTCAGGACCCAGGGGCCGTCTAGGACCCCGATCTTATTTCCTGTTTACCAACCATATCATGATTAACTCTTGATTCTTAGGTAGGTTGTTTTTTGAACATTTAGTTTTGGTTTTTCCAACTCTCTATGTTGTATTCATGATCAACAATGCAGATATATAATTGAATGCCGTGCCCGTTATATTGCACTAATATTATTCAGGATTAGATCTTAAAATCTTAATGTGTATTGGGTTCTGCTGATCATAGGCAAAACTTGCCCTTTAATTCTTTGCCAATAACCATTTTTCAACTCAATTTACCCTCCCAAATATCATTCCAAAAACGAAATTATGGGATCTTAAAAAAAAGAAAAAGAATAGCTGCAGATTCATTAGCACTTGTTGATCAATATAAAAGGGCAACTGAAGATTTCTTGGGGTGTGAAAGTAATAAGCTTTCTGGTGGGACTGAAGGAAGAATGATTTATTGATAGTATGTCTTCTTTCCAATTATGATAAAGACTTGCATCTTTGGGCTCCAAATCTATCAGGCTTCCAAATCATGTAGTGCTGGTGGTTAATGGCTTGCCCTAGTGTTTGCTTTGTGTCATTTACAGTAGGTCATGGTGCCTTTAAAGTAAAGGGTTGCTGCAGATGGCAGCATTTTTGAAGATTATAACCAGTGAGTATTACAAAACTGCAATTCTTTTAAACACATTTTAAACTTTATGTGTATGCTTGTGTTTGATAGCTGTTTGATAGCTGGTGAAATGATTAAAGTCATATTATCTGTTATGTGGTCACTAAGCTAATTTGGTGTATGGCTTAATGATGGATCGAAATGCATTGGTGTGTTTCCAAGCCATATTTTCTGTATTTTTTTTAATTTATTTGTTTTACTTGAAATTTTGGTACTTGATTTCTGAACTGGGGTTGAAGAATTTGGAAGGTAAAGATAGAAGTCTTCAAAATCTGCTCATACTTATGGCCCTTATCAATGATTGGAAAAAATAACATTATTTATATGGGTTCATGGAACTTTTTAAGCATGTTCAATTTTACATTTTAGCTCTGGTTTGAATTTGAGGTAACATTATCTGTCCAAACTCCTTTCTTTCCGATCTGACAGTCTCAAAGCCCACCCTATATTCATGCCTAATTTGCTGGTTTTCCTTTTCAATACTCAATTTCTTCTTGAATTGGAGATGTGATGTAGGATGAAAATAACTTCAAGCTTCTTTTGGTTTTAAGGCTGTTTGTTGTGGCCATCTCCTATAGAACAGAACAAGATATCTTTTTTCCTTACAAAAGGCCTTGGAAACTTTTATTAGGAGGAAATTCATGGTATGTTAGTGTTTTGGCCAGCATAAGTAGGTAGCTGTGGCGGTTTGTTGTTATGTCTATTTAATGTTCATGACTTTTCTCCTGTGGGTAATATCTTCTTCTCCCATCTACTTATCAGTGCCAATAGGGATGCAGATTGTTCTTGCTAAATGAGAAGCTGGGGGGGAACTGGGCTTAGTGTAGGAAATTCTTTACTTTAGCCTTTGTAATTTTTTCTAGTTTTTGACTGTTATGGCCCTGAGCATATTATCCAATATCTTTCATAATAAATTCTATCAATTGTCCAGTAGGATAACTTATGCTTAAAGTGATCTTCCACCGATACTGATGATTAGATTCCATCAAGGTTCAAAAACTTGGTTAGTTTTGGCTTTGGATGAGTCAAATTGAATTTCACTTGAGGCTGTCTTGATGGTCTTGGTATCTTGGCTCCAATTTCAGTAAAAAATAATAACATTCTGGAAAATGTCAAAAAGAAAGGAAACCATTAGGGAAAAACAGAAGTAAAGAAGTCTATAAAACAAATAAGATGTCGTTATGTATTGTGTTATTTGGCACCTTTGAATATATCATTCTGGTAGTTTCATGCCGTAATATATATGTATGCAGGTATTTATGAGATGCGTAATTAAATAGAAAGAGTTAAAAATCATTTTTCTTGCATTTTGACTGGTAATATACCATCTTATTATTTAATAACAAAGTAAGTCATAAAAATTTATATGTCTATGAGGTTCACAATCTATGATAGCCAAGGCTATGCCAAAATTTACTGTTTTAAATTACTTTGGGACCTAATATCATGATGCTTCCAGGTATTCATGGAACTTGGAAAATTCAAGGTTAATCTTGTGAGAGTTCTTCTTAGAATTGGAATAACTGAAGAAAAAACAAAAGATTGGCATATGTTCTAATTTTTTGGACTCTAAATACATTTTGTGTGAAACTGCAATGCAATTTCCTATAATAAGTTTTTGGATCTGTTCTGATGGGAATTAATAAAGTTTCAATTTTGGATTATTGGCTGAAACTTCTAACCATGACTTATTAGGGGCCCACAAAATTTTTATATCTCAATATAGCTCACTTTGTGATTTACTTGTATTTTCTTTACCATTCAGCAACGCAATTTCCTATTAACCATTGGAGAGGATGAGCATATGTCTCCTCAGCTATCTTCAATTTGCTTGAAAGTGTTTGACCTTGATAAGACTGAGCCAGAAGGCTCAAGCACAACCAGTCCTTTCTGTGTCCAGATATTGCAGATATTCACCAATCAGTTTCCTGAAGCAAAGGTATTGTCTATTGTGTTTCTCTTCTTTGCCTTAATGACCTTATACACCTCTATCCTCTTCCTTGTTTCTTTCGATTGCATTATGTTTCTTTTTCATTTTTGGTTGCTGGGGTAGTGATGCAGTTTCATGTTTCTGCAATTCTAATGAGTCAAAGAACTCTGTTATCTGAAGATTACATCATTTTTAGTTCTGGAGGAAGCTCCTCCAATATTACTGATTGCTATAGGTTTAGATAATGGTTCCATCTACTGCATCAAAGGTGACATTGCACGTGAGCGTATCACACGCTTCAGGCTGCAGGTTGAGGGTGTTTCAGACCAGAGTCCTGCTATCACAGGTCTTGGTTTCCAAGTTGAAGGGAGAGCTCTTCAACTCTTTGCTGTCACACCTAGTTCTGTATGTTTGTTCAGCTTGCATGATCAACCACCAAGGAGACAGACCTTGGATCATATTGGATCTGATGCTAATGCTGTGACGATGAGTGACCATCTGGTATGCATATTTTGTGTTTTTCACATGATATTTTCTTTTATTTGGCATTTTATTCTGATGTTCCAATAAACACTTAGGTGTTGATTATTGGGTTTTTGTGATCAACTAATCAGGATCTGGTTATTGGTTGTCCTGAAGCTGTGTACTTTTATGAAGTTGATGGGCGAGGTCCTTGTTGGGCTTTTGATGGTGAGAAGAAATTACTTGGTTGGTTTCGTGGATACCTATTACGTGTTATTGCGGATAAGAGAGGCAGCAAGAATACCTTCAATGTTTATGATTTAAAGAATCGATTGATTGCCCATAGTATGGTGGTGGGTGAGGTCTCTCACCTGCTATGTGAATGGGGCTTTATCATTCTTATAATGAGTGACAAAAAGATTATGTGCATAGTAGAGAAGGACATGGAAAGTAAGTTGGATATGTTGTTCAAGAAGAATTTATATAGTGTTGCAATCAATCTTGTACAGAGTCAACAAGCTGATGCTGTTGCCACTGCTGAAGTGCTGCAAAAATATGGTGACCATTTATATACTAAACAGGATTATGATGAGGCTATGTCACAATATATCAACACAATTGGTCATCTGGAACCTTCTTATGTTATCCAGAAGTTTCTAGATGCACAAAGGATCTACAATCTTACCAATTATCTTGAAAAATTACATGAGAGAGGATTAGCTTCCAAAGACCATACAACTCTTCTTTTGAACTGCTACACAAAATTGAAAGATGTTGAAAAGCTAAAGAAGTTCATCAAAGATGAAGATGCTGTTGGTGAACACAAGTTTGATGTGGAAACTGCAATAAGAGTATGCCGTGCAGCTGGGTATCATGAGCATGCTTTATATGTTGCAAAGAAATCCGAGAGACATGAGTGGTATTTAAATATCTTACTTGAAGACCTTGGTAGATACCATGAGGCATTACAGTATATTTCAAGCCTTGAGCCCAACGAAGCTGGTGTTACTATGAAAGAGTATGGTAAGATTCTTGTAGAACACAGACCAGCTGAAACTGTTGATATTCTCCTGAGACTTTGCACTGATGGTGGAGAATCAACCATGAGGAGGACCTCAAATAGCATGCACTTACTTATGCTGCCTTCCCCAATGGACTTCATAAATATTTTTGTGCCTAACCCACAATCTCTCATGGACTTCCTTGAAAGGTATATCAGCAAGGTGAAGGATTCGCCCGCCCAAGTTGAAATTCACAACACCCTTTTGGAGTTATACCTATCGAACACCTTGAGCTTTCCATCAGTTTCACAAGATAATGGTGGTGAAGGTTGTGATCTTAAAGTGAGCAGTGCCAGAGAAGTGGCTAATGGGTCTATAAAGAAGAGCCAGGACAAACATCCTTTTGAGAACAAAGGTGTTAAAAAAGAAAAGGATTGTTTAGAAAGACAGCAGAAAGGGTTCGCTTTGCTTAAGAGTTCATGGACATCTGACATGGAGCAACCATTGTATGATGCTGATCTTGCTGTTATTCTTTGTGAAATGAACAAGTTCAAAGATGGTCTGTTGTTCCTGTATGAAAAAATGAAGCTTTATAAAGAAGTGATTGCTTGCTACATGCAGGCACATGACCATGATGGATTAATTGCGTGCTGCAAAAGGCTGGGGGACTCAACTCATGGGGGAGATCCATCTCTATGGGGTGATCTTCTGCAGTACTTCAGTGGGCTTGGAGAAGATTGCTCCAAAGAAGTAAAGGAGGTATTGACTTACATTGAGAGGGATGATGTATTGCCTCCCATTGTTGTTCTGCAGACATTATCTAGGAACCCGTTCTTGATGCTGTCTGTTGTAAAGGGTTACATTGCTCAGAAGCTTGAAGAAGAAACAAAACTGATCGAAGATGACCGCAAATTAATCGAGAAGTACCAGGTTAGTATTCTAAGAACATAGTATATGTGAAGGTTTTTCTTCATGCTTATTGTGAGCATCATATCTTCTGTGCAAAGAATTAAGAATTCATCTGTAATAAGTTTTGGCATTTGAAGTGTTAAGTCAGTGTTTCTAGAAGATTGATCTCCAAAATGTTTTCCTTGGTTCATTCCTCATGGAAGCTCAGTATATATGTGATGGCATTGTGCCAAGAAGATAAAGAGTGAACAAATTAGTCATGCACAAGCGCTTAAATATTAAAATTATTATGCAAGAAAATTATTGTTACAAACTAAGTTGTTCGTTAAGAAAAGTTAAGCTAAAGTGTATGACTTCTCTTTGGTCGACACCAGTCACATTAATGTTGATTGGAATGCTCACCTTTTATTTGTGACGAGCAGTTTTGAAGAGAACCCCTGGGTTCCAAGGTTGTCTTTTTGGCCTTAAATTAAAACTATACAGCTGATCCAAAGTGTATGAAAATGTTATCTTAAGGATGAAAAAGCTTACGGGTGTTGCCTATGATATGCTTTACAGTGAGATCTGCTTCTGAATTAATTTTAGCATATAAATATTATATACCTAGATGGCTTAATTAAGTCCAGTATGTAGTGATATGGTAGCAATCGAATGATGCACTCAAAAGTAACATAGTTAGCAGCCTATACAGATTCTTTGTCTTTAATGGACAAAAGTTAATGATATCTGGCTCTTACAATGTGCAACAAAAGAGGTACTCATCGAAATTGCATCAGAATAGAAGAATGAGGCACATCATAAGGAAAGATTTCTCCAGCTATCAAAATGGTGAAAAATGATTGAACTTAAAAAAGTTACATAAAGATCACAAATATCAAGGGAAGCCTTAATCCTTCAATTTGTAAGGCTCCATCAGCCACTGTTTGTATTACTATTGCCAGAAAGTGAATGCTTTCTGAATATTTTGAACATCAAATTTTGATTGATTGAAACCATCTGTGCTTTCTTCCTCCAAATTTCCTCTTGGTGTATGATGCTTCTAATGTTCTGATGATCTTTGGTTGATTTTGAGATGTCAATAATTGTAGCCCGTGCATGCACACATGTGAGAGTCAAATTTCAATATGATCCAGTGGTTTAATTCAGCAAGAATGAAAATAATGCAAACATGTAGAAAATAATAAATTAAATAAATTAAATTAAATGATAATATTTATTAAAAACTTATTAAAAAATAATAAATTTGGTTAGGTCAAAGTATGAGTTTCTAGATAGGCCTAATTCATAGTTGTACAGGCTACATGTCTATTAAGTAAGCAAAATCTTTTCCTTAGTAATGAGCCCCTCGTGGACAGAACATCTAAACAGAGGATGAAGAGGAGTGAAGGGATTTCTCTTGATACTTGAAGTGCCATCATGACATAAAAGTCGTATTAGGAAAAAAATTGCGCATCTGAGGGAGCAATCAGTGAGGCACATATCGTCTATGAATCTTTTTGTCTAAGATTTTGGGGAAGTTAACTAAGCATTTATATTCTGAACCTTATAGAATGGAAGCTTCAGACATGAACTTAACAAAACTGGTGTGTGACAACCGCTCACTTATGGCTTTTACTTTAGTGTGTCAGTGAGTAGACAGTATAGGAAACTAAGGGAACATAAGCTATATAAACTTAGTGTGCAAGATTTTTGTGTTGTTGAAGCATTACTCTGAAAGAGATAAAGTTGTCATTCTTCTCTCTCTCTTCAAATTGGTTTTTATTTTAGGGAATAGTGGTGAGTGCCCGGCAGCAGTTTCCAGCAATGGAAGAGGCAGCAATGGCTAGTTTGGCTGCTGCAGCATTTTTTTGCAGGTTGTTGCCTCTTCCTGTCTCCCACCTCTCTCCCTTGCCTCCATGCCACTTGTTCCCATCCTCCCCCCCCCCCCCCCCCCCCCCCTCTCTCTCTCTCTCTCTCTCTCTCTCTCTCTCTGTGTGTGTGTGTGTGTGTGTACATCTTTTGCCTTGGATCTTGCTCTTTGGTCTCATCTTATGCTTTCTTCCACCATGGAACCTTCTTTCCCCTCCCTTGCACCCGGCCACCCCTCCATTGCTTGGGTTACTCATAGGCCTATGGACCATGGACTTTGAGAATCCATCATACTTCTCAAGAGAAATGATTATTCCAACACCTCGTATATGTGGCAAGATAAGTGAACTAACCATATTAGACCATCCTAGCCATAACCATCTAGACTTTGCCCAATTTTTTGAGGTTTGTTGGCATCAAAAGTCATTAACAATTTTAGACTATTTTTTTTTTTTTTGTAAATAGATATAATGCTAGTCAAATTTGTTTTCTTCTTTGTAGAAAGATTGATCATTTTTTTTTTTGGTAAGATTATACTGGGTAAGAGTTTGGCATGCAATGTACATTGATGGTTATAGATATATGTATTCAGAAATGAAGGAAAAAACTAAATATAAGAATTCAAGAATTAGGTGGTGAAATTTGAAAGGAGATAAAGTAATAGCTTTTAAAGATAAAATAATGAAGAAAGAAAAAAATAGAGTCTATATAGTGAAACCAATAAATAATATATAAAAAATGATGGCTAATAGTATTACAAAAGTAGTTATAAGAAAACCTGATGGTGAAATGAGAAAGTTTAATTAGCAATTAAGGCTAAAAGAAAAATAAAAAACTACCTAAATATGTGAATAAAAAAAGTATATGAAAACTATAAAATAGCTAAGAAAAAAAAATAAAAAAGGCTATATAAGAGTCTAGACTCAAGGCATTTGAATAATTATATCATAAGATAGACACAAAAGATGAAGAATATATATATATATATATATATATATATATAAAATTGTAAGACTAAAAGAAAGAAAAACTAGAAATATGATTCGAGTTAAATGCATCAAAGATATGAGTAGAAAGTTTGGTTAAGAAATATGAGACTAAAGAAAAATAGGAAAGCTATTTTAATAAACTATCAAATGAATAACATATGTATAATTTAGAATGCCTTACTAATTCTACTTTTTGCAAAATCTAAACAATAAAATAACCCTCAAAAGGTTTACCAGCAAAGGTACAAATGTATGGTTGTTGTTTCAGAATATTGGTAAATGGGACATGCTTGGTAAAGCTATGTTAAATTACATGCACATGGTTAAAAGTTTAACGTATGGTTGGGAATGTGGTGTTGCCATCAAATGTAATTTGATAAATTGTGTGAAATTAAGTGTGTAAGATTGGATTGAGATTATTTTAGGGGATGATATTAGTGTTTATGCGTTAGTTTGATGGATCGATAATTGAATTGAACAATAACCAACCTGCTTCATATTATTTACATGTGGTTGGCTTTATGATTGAAGCATGTTTTGTTAAAGTTTTAGAACTTTATATGGCCAGCTCTCAGCCTGACATCAACCTTCCTATGGTGCTGTTGGCAAGAGGTCCTTGTTATCAAACCTAAATAGTTAGTTGGAGGAAAAAAGGTTCATTAATCAATTTCAGCTCATTAACTGACATGAATACTCGGATTCCCTATTCTTGGAAGCAATTTAGATGTGGTGGGAGTCAAGATTTGATATAGATATATTCAGCCTGTGAAGACACATGATTATAGGATAAAAAGGCTATCAACCACATTCTGATATATGGATGCAAACTGGTAAGGCAAAACACTACTTAATAAAGATTGTTGGAGAATTGAATTAGGACTTGTTTTCATTTGATAGCATATGTGAATACAATCGAGTTTGTCTGAAAGGTGGAAGGGGAAAACTTTTCAGAAAAATGTATGATCTGACGATTTTACTTTTCAGTCATGATGTCATTTTTTTCTCCCATTTGCAGCTGATTTGTATGTTTCAGTAAATGATCATCTCCAAACAACTTTTTCACAGAAACTATGGTGAAATAGACAATTGTTGGTTGTCTTATTTTTCAACACTTTTAGAAGGAACCTTGGTGTGAACAGAAAACAGGGCTAGCTGTTAAGATTGAATGCAAGGGAATTTAAGGTTTGGTCTAACAACTACAGGCAGATGGTAAGAGATTTGGCATGTTTTATTTTAACTTTGGGAAACTCTTATTTCTGGATAATATACAGAATGGAATAATCTGATTATGTCAATTCTTTATCATGGAAGGATTGAAGTTATTTTATTGGTATGCTTGTGGGATCTCAGTTTATGCCAGTAACTGTGGCACTATAGTGACAACTCTGATTTCAGATCTGATTTGATAAACTTTTGAAGAAGTTCTGGGGCGTGGTGCTGCATTCCACCATGTAGGAACTATGTAAGTACAAGACAAGGATGTAGTTTAGGGGGTGTTATATTGGGTTGGAGGAATAGCTTATTATAATCTGGCTTGCATTTGGGTATCAGTATATGGAGCTCTGCTGAATTATCTAATGTGGATTGAGGTGGAATCTTTAGCAAAATCTGTTACTTCTCTTTAAGAGTGCCTAGGTTCTAAAAGGAAAACGGTGCATTCACCATATCTTTTGGTATACTGCAGTAAATTAATGCACGCACAGATACGGTGATGAAAATTGAAATTTTGTTTCCCCACCCGGCCCCCAGCCCCCCGCCCCCTCCCCCCCCTCCTCCTTTTCAGAGGAGGGGTTGCCTATTATGTTGGCCTTGGTTTGCACTGTCAACTCCACAAAGCTCTGGATTATTTCTTTATCTTATCAAGGTTTTGCATTTCACTTGCACTAGCTTTATGGTGAACAAATGATCCCTTTTTGTTTTTACATAACATAGCCCTCCTGTGCTGCCACATTTATTATTTTACTGATTTTATATTATATATTTTTGATATGCAGGAACATACTGCTTCAATGAGGAAAGAAATACAAGATCTCAGGACTAATGCAAGAATCTTTCAACTCAGCAAGTGCACAGCCTGCACCTTCACCCTTGATCTTCCTGCAGTACATTTTATGTGCATGCACTCATTTCACCTACGTTGCCTTGGGGACAATGAGAAAGAATGCCCAGAGTGTGCACCAGAATACAGAACCATTTTAGAAACTAAAAGAAATTTAGACCAAAATGCCAGAGACCAGGATCGGTTTTTCCAGCAAATCAATAATTCAAAGGATGGATTTTCTGTGATAGCAGACTATTTTGGCAGGGGCATATTTAGCACAACTAGTACTGATCCACCAGAAATTTCCCAATCAGGCAGTACGTAACTTTGAGGCATAATGCAACATGCTAGCTGTATTGTTTTGTTGTTATCAGTGTCTGCTTCTAAAATTGATTGGAGGAAATACTTGAAATCCTCACGGAGGTTGTGACACTGAAGCTTTGATGTTTTTTGACCTTACCACCACACTGGGCTAATGAGATGCCATCAAAGTATAATTCTCTTCTGACAAGTACTACATGAGAAGGATTGACAGGTTTGCACTGCCTCATGCAATCAGTGGCTTCAAGAAAGAAGTTTTCATACTCACATTCACCCAGAGTGCTCTGACTTGAAACATTTTGTTCATTCGCCATGTAATTTTGTGGATAATTGGTAATGATCTCAAGAGGGGAGATGGTTTACACTCATATTACTTGGAATTCCGTGAATCGAAATTCAGTCTGTCCAGGTTTATATATTGCTTCTCGTTTTATTTTTCCATGATTTCAAGAGATGAGATGAGATGATAGCCTTTCTTATCACTTGTTTCAATCTTCATATCTTGTAATTAAAGTTTGATTGTGTTCTTTATCTCTATTTTATTGTATTGCTTGCTGCTTAGTTTTTCTTCTGCTGTCTTTTGTAATAATTCTGTATATATTTAACTGGCTGGTTGCAGTTGTGCCCTTGATTGAAGAAATCCTTTTTTTTGGATGTTTTCTTATTAGTTTTTGTATGATTTAGTATTGGTAGCTTCTGTGTATATCACCAAGCAAACCAGTCTTGTGGGAAAGAAAATACCACTTTTTTCTTCAGCGATGTCGAAAGCAGGTAATTTTATAGTGTTCATCTCCTTTCATCTTATCTTCCGGGACAATAAACCCAAATGCAAACAAGGCAAGAATCACTTATTTAACCTTTTAGAGGGCACGCTTGGCGTTTATTGTGCTTCTTGAAAAGTCATTCTCAAATCACCTATATAAGTTTCTAACAGAAGCAATTCTTTACACATTTTATGTCACTACTTTTATTGTGGATGCATTTGAGCAAGCTTATAAGAGCAGAAATAAGAAGCTTATTTCTTCAGCTCCTCCTAAAGGCCAGTGTTTGGCATGTACTGAAGGAATTCTCCAAGCACGTTACCAAACACTTTTTTTATTTTTTTAGAAAGTATAAAAAGTATTTTT
>UESW01001447.1:301805-306805 GCA_900491605.1 Calamus simplicifolius | reverse complement strand
AAGAAGAAACAAAATCAGGATAAAGACAGTTGTTTCTTTTGCAATAAGCCTGGACATATTAAGAAGGAATGTTCTAAGTATCATGCATGGCATGAAAAGAAAGATACATTTCTTAATTTGGTCTGTTTTGAAGTAAATATAGCTTTAGTACCTAGAAATACTTGGTGGTTAGATTCTGGTGCTACTACTAACATCAATGTTTCAATGGAGGGTTGCCTGAGCCGAAAGCCAACTGATGCTGAAAGATACATTTATGCAGGAGATGGCAAGTTGGTAGATGTGGAGGCAATTGGGCATTTTAGATTGTTATTAAGTTTTGATTATTATTTGAATTTGAAAGACACTTTTATAGTACCGTCATTTAGATGGATTTGGTTTCTATTTTAGTTTGGACAAATTAGGATATTGTTGTCCATTTGGAAATAGTCAGCTTAGTCTTTCTTTAAATTCCAATATTATTGGAACTAGTTCTCTTATGGTGTATGACAATCTATATTTGCTTGATACTGTTGCTTCTTATAATAAAACCCTGAATATGGAATCAAGAGGTACTAAGCGTATAATTTACAATGAAAATTCAGAAACATTAAGGCATAAGCGATTAGGTCACATCTCTAGAAATAGAGTTGAACGACTTGTATCAGATGGAATCTTGGATTCTCTTGATTTTACAGACTTTAATGTCTGTGTTGATTGCATTAAGGGCAAACAGACCAAAATAAAGAAATTTGTGCATATAGAACTATGAAAGTCTTAGAGTTGATACATCGGACATTTGTGGACCATTTCCTAGACCTTCTTGAAATAATAAATATTTTGTATCATTCATAGATGATTATTCAAGATATGCATACCTATTTCTTATTCATGAAAAGTTCCAAGTTTTAGACGTGTTCAAATCATTTAAAGCCGAAGTTGAGCTTCAACTCAACAAAAGGATTAAAGGAGTTAAATCTGACCGTAGTGGTAAATATTACGGTAGATATGATAGATCAGGTGAACAACGTTCAGGACCATTTGTCAGATACCTAGAGGAGTGTGGAATCGTTCCATAGTATACCATGCCAGGGACACCTAGCATGAATGGTGTAGCTGAAAGATAAAACATGACTCTTAAGGATATGGTAAGGAGAATGATTTGTCATTCTACCTTACCAGAGTTACTCTAGGAAGAGGCACTAAAGACAACAGCCTACATTCTGAATAGAATACCAACTAAAGCAGCTGTCAAAACACCTTATGAGCTTTGGATAGGACGAAAGCCTAGTCTAAAGCATTTTCATGTTTGGGGATGTCCAGCTAAGGCAAGGCCTTATAGGCCACATGAAAAGAAATTGGACTCCAGGACAGTAAGTAGATATTTTGTTGGGTATTCTGAGCGATCCAGGGGTTATAAGTTTTATGATCCCAAATCAAGGATAATTTTTGAGACGGAAACTACAATGTTCTTTGAGGATATTGAGTTTGGGAGGAGAAATAAATTAGAGACTTTGTCTTTGAGGAGGAATTGGAACCTACTACTCTTGTTGAAGAGAAGTTAGTTCCTATTCCTATAATTGCTTTTGATAATGATCAAGATGCAATTCTAGAATAACAAAAAATTATTGTTCAATCCTCAGAGGTACAAACTCAACAACCTTAAGAATAAATGCATCAAGAACAAGTGCCTTTGCGGCGATCCACTAGATAAAGGAATAATGCTATTCCAGATGACTATAGTGTTTCTTCAGGAACATAAAGAAAATAATGAAATGATGGAAGATGATCCTGTCAACTTCCTTCAAGCCATACAAGGTTCCATTCAGAAAAGTGGATTGAAGCAATGAAAGAAGAGTATAAGTCTATGCAAGATAATAAAGTTTGGAAACTTGTCCCATTACTAGAAGGTGTGGAACCCATTGGTTGCAAATGGATTTTAAGACCAAACGAGATTCAAAGGGTAATGTAGAAAGGTATAAAGCTCGTCTTGTGGCTAAAGACTATATTCAGAAGAAGGGATTGGCTTTAAAGAGACCTTCTCTCCAGTTTCATCGAAGGACTCTTTTAGGACAATCATGGCTCTTGTTGCACAGTATGATATGGAACTCCATCAAATGAATGTCAAGACGCGTTTATCAATGGAGACATTGATGAGACAATTTATATAGTGCAATCACAAAACTTTGTGTCAGGAGACTCAAAGAAAATTGTTTGCAAATTAACAAAATCTATTTATCGGTTAAAGCAAGCTTCTCGTCAATGGTACCACAAATTTCATCAAGTAATTCTCTCATTTAATTTTGAAGTGAATGCAGTTGATGATTATGTGTATCACAAGTTCAGTGGGAGTAAATACATTTATCTGATTTTGTATATGGATGGAATTTTGCTTGCCACAAATGATATAGGCATGTTGCACGAAATCAAGAGATTTTTATCAAGCAATTTTCAAATAAAAGATCTTGGTGATGCCTCCTTTGTATTGGAAATCCAGATACATCAAGATCGTTCTCAGGGTATCCTTGGATTATCATAAAGGAGCTATATCGATAAAGTACTTAAGAGATTTGGCATGCAAAATTGCAAACCAGGTATGCCCCTGTCACTAAAGGAGATAAATTTAGTATTAATCAGTGCCCAAAAGAAAACCTTGAAGTTGAAGAGATGCAGAAGATTCATTATGCTTCGGTTGTAGGGAGTCTAATATATGTTCAAGTTTGTACGCATTTGGATATTGCGTACATTATTGGAGTGTTAGGCAGATATTTAAGCAACTCAGGAATAGATTACTAGAAAGCAACCAAAAGGGTTATGAGATATCTAAAAAGAACAAAAGATTACATGCTCACATATTAGAGATCAGATCATTTTGAGATCATTGGGTATTCTGACTCCGACTTTGCGGGATGTCAAGATAGTAAAAGATCCACTTCGAGCTATGTATATATGTTAGGTGGTGAGGCTATTTCTTGGAGAAGTACAAAACAGACACTCATAGCTTCTTCTACCATGATAGCAGAATTTATAGCATGTTATGAAGCATCCAATCATGGGATATGGCTAAAAAATTTTGTTACTGGACTGCGCATA
The DNA here is from genome assembly GCA_900491605.1 of Calamus simplicifolius. NCBI lineage: Eukaryota > Viridiplantae > Streptophyta > Magnoliopsida > Arecales > Arecaceae > Calamus > Calamus simplicifolius. The sequence goes on along the minus strand of UESW01001447.1, from coordinate 303,736 downwards.
TTAGAAGGAATTGAAGGATCGCTAAAGTTATTTTGTAACAATAAGTTAGCCGTATTGTATTCCAACAACAATAGGAGCTCGATCAAGTCAAAGCATATTGACATCAAGTTCTTGGTTGTAAAGGAAAGAGTATAAAGTGGTCAGATTTTTATAGAGCATATAGGGACAAACTCTATGGTTGCAGATCCTCTTACAAAGGGTGTGTTGCCCAAGGTCTTTCATGAGCATACTGCTCACATGGGTATTATAGAGCATGACGATGCTTAGATTTAATTGAAGTTTGTATTGCTTCTATTTATGCTTTATGTTTGGTTTGTGCACACTTATGTGTTTGGATATTTCACTACAAGAAATTTAAAATATTGCGACGCCAAAATGCGTCGCAATTGCGTCGCTAAACATGGTATAGCGACGCAATTGCGACGCAATGATGGCGTCGCTCAACTCCCCGTCGCAATACTCTTTTGTCGCAATTGCGTCGCAATATTGCGACGCTCTGCGATGCATAAAAATGCGTCGCTAAATTTAAAATTAAATTTTTTTAAAAAAATTATTAATAAATATTGCGACGCAATTTATTGCGTCGCAATATTTAAAATTAATTTTTAAAAATTAAAAATTTATTAATAAATATTGCGACGCATAAAATGCGTCGCGCGACGCAAATTGCGTCGCAATATTTAAAATTAAATTTTAAAAATTTATTATTAAATATTGCGACGCAGTTAAGTGCGTCGCAATAATAAAAATTAATTTTTAAAAAAAAAAATTATTAATAAATATTGCGACGCATTAATTGGGTCGCAATATTGCGACTCATCCAGATGCGTCGCAATATTTAATAATAATTTTTTGTTTTAGCGACGCAAATAAAAATTATTTTAAAATATTGCGACGCAAGTCATTGCGTCGCAATATTTATTAAAAATTTTAAGATAAAATAGCGACTCAATTTAGTCGCTAAAGCGTCGCTATTAAATTTATTTTTAAATTATTGCGATGCCAAAATAATATTTTAAAATATTAGCGATCCAATATCAGTCGCTAATGCGTCGCAAATTTTTTTTAAAAATATTTAAATGATTAAAAATTAAAACGGTTAATAAAATTTCGTTAAATCTAAATATTGATACAAACATTTTTCACTCAATCCAAACAATAATAAATTTCAAAAAATAATTTATATATTAAAATTTAAAAGTTTTTACAACATAAAAAAAAAAAAAAATACATCAAGAATCTGAATGATCACGTGAAGGCTGTGGAGGCTGTGGAGGCTGAAGACTCTGCGACAAGCGTCTAACCATATCCCGCAAATACTGCATCTCATCTCGCATGTCAGCAACCTCCTGATCCCGGCCTCGCATACGATCCTCAAAATCCTGCTCGAATCCTGGCGAAGCTCCTCTGCAATAGATCTGCGAAGCTCCTCTAAACGCTCGGGAGGAAGATCAGCAGGAACTCGCGAGCTGGAGGCCTGATGGGGAAAAAATGTAGAAGCTCTAGTGCCCATACCATAGACCCTGCGGTCTCGTGGCTGGGCACCAACAGCCTCCAAAAACACACGTCGACTCTCCTCTGCTGAGAGTTCGACGGGCGTCTCCCCATCAGTAGAGTCGACCTGTGATGCCTGGGATCGAAGCTCGTCGACTCGTGTCTTGAAATTATGAAATCAATAATAAATGAGTTAATAAATTTCTAGAAATAAAATTTTAAAAATTAAACAGATACTACATAAATCTAATTTCTTACCGCAACCTCCCGTGATCGCGTATCGACCCAGGAGCCGTCCCTCCTGGTGTGTGTCGCCCTGAATAGACGAAACTCACCAGGATCTCCGCCCTCCTGCTCAGTCTATAACAATAAAAAAATGATATTAATAAAAATATTTGTAAAGAACTAAAATAGTAATTAAAATATTTATGTTTTCT
>UESW01001447.1:269473-296547 GCA_900491605.1 Calamus simplicifolius | reverse complement strand
GCTAAAACGACATGCTTATATGCACGTCGGGACTGTATTGCGTTTATATCCGAGTCCCTTCGTGGGGATAACTGATTTTGTCCGCGTAGTCAACTACACCGCCTTGGTGAAACAGAAACGCTTATATATTATTATTACAGCACGTTCTTGCTCACAGAAGCAAGTGAAAGCGAGGAAGATATATACTACTTGGCGTGCAACCTAATAAGATCCAACGCATTCTTATTCTTGATCGGGTTGGACTGCTGACGCTCCAAGAACTCTCCATACCTCACGCCGCGAAACATCGCCGGGCGCTCATCGCTCACGAGCTGGGAGGCTGGCTCCACAATTGTATCAAGTGATGGAGCTATTACGGTGGCTATTGACATCCTCGCACTTTGGCCATTCACCTCCGCCCGGTGCAGCACACTCTTGTACCTTCCGTTGCTAAGGACCTTTCATCATCCGAAGTTAATATACCATCCAAACAGGCATAAATTCGTCACTAGTAAGAGGTGATGATGAGTTTAGAAGGAATAGATCGATGCATCCAAGTCATGAATATTGTTAATTAATACCTCCATGTGATCGCCAGTGTTGACCAGGAACGAGTTGGGGCGGGGATTGACACGGACCCAGTTGCCTTTGTGCTTTACTTGGAGTCCATTGACGCCGTTCTGAAAGAGAATGGTGAGAAGGCCGTGGTCCGAGTGGGAGGGGAGGCCGGTGGCTAGCTCGGGCTGTGGGCACGGAGGGTACAGGTTGCCGATGAAAACCTGGGAACAGGAATGGAGGTCTAAGGCCTTGGCCATGTCATTCTCCTCTAATCCCAAGCTCTCCCATATTCCTTTCAGAATTTCCATTGCCATGGTTCTAGCGCACGAGGTGTACTCCTTTGATATCTCCCTACAATATTGAACAACCGTCAAGTGTGTGTCTCTACTGTACATCTATTTTGTTCTGCTGTAGTGGGTACTTCTTGTTGACATTTTACTTTAATAAAATGAAACACAGAGAGAATATTTCCCCCTGAAATAGACTATATATATATATATCTATGAATTAAAACATCGTTGGAAAAAAAAAGAAGGAATTGAATTTTTTTTTAAAAAAAAGTGGAAAGGCTCCTAGTCTAGAGTTATGATATTGACAAAAAGAAACAAAAAAAGAAAAAAAGGGGGACAAGGGGAGATCGAAAATTTGGTGATCAAGCTATGAATCCAAAACAAAGTAGACACCAAAGCAACCAATAACCAGCAGAATGGAATGGGCACTTCTTGTTCCTCCTAGGTATTTAAAAAACGTGAAATATTTCAGATCCATTTGTTTTCTGTAAGTTTCTTCTTGGTCGGATATAACAAAATTAGACCCGTTGCAACCTATCAAGTATGGACCAAGATTTGAGCAGCCCATCAAGGGTACCAAAGTTTGAACTATTGAAAAGTTTTTGTGCACCGTCGGTGCACGTCGAGCATGTGCATTGGCCATGCGACCATACGAGCGAGTGTATGAGATGCGCCGTGCCATAGTCCATCCAATAGACTATGGCACGGCGCTCAAATGGGCTACGGCCAATGCACGCATCTGGTGTGTCTTCGTGCACCACCTCTCATGGTCAATGTATGGATCTGGTGTACATCTTCGTGCACCAGAAGTGATGCACAAAGACATTTCCTTGAACTATTAATCAGGCCAGACGAGGGCTTATTGATTAAAGCCTGCCCTAGTCTAAATTTTTTTATTTATTTTTAGCAAGGTTTTATAATATTAGCTAATGGATCGGTGCAAATGTGGACCTAGACTACCTCCATTTTAAGTATCTGTAGCATTTTTTAAAATGAAAATAACATAACATGATAAAGAAAACAAGGCCTGGCTTGATTTTTAGTTTCAAAAAAAAAAAAGGTTTGTTAACTGGGCTAATGGATTGGTGCATATGTGAACCTAAGCTGTCTCCATTTTTATTTTTTTTGAAAATATTTAAATCATTTTTACCTTTTTTTAATATGAAAAAAAAATAGAGAGAAGAAGTTTGTGGCCCAATTCAAAGCACAAGGAAAGGCCTAGCTAGGCCTGAAAGAAGACAGGCCCGAAGGTCAAGCCTAGCCGAGGCCTGACTAGCCCAAAGGTACGACTTGGGCCACGAAGAAGTCAATTCATAGGAAAAAGTCTTTGCATTCGGTGAGCGATGCAGGACATGCATACCGTGCCATACGCGATGATTGGCCAAGCGCATATGACTGCACGTGCGTCGAGCATTTTTATTCTTTTTGCATAACATGCATGGTCACATATATACATTTAATCATCGCGTGTTACATGCATTCATGCATCACATGGGATGCAGAAATAGTTTTTTCAATTCATAGATGCGATAAAATGTTGATGGAAAAAAAAAAGCTTACAAGCCTTCAGACAGAACCAACATCATCCATATAAATTTAAAAGTTTATATAATTTATTGAATGATTTTCTTATGCATATATAGTTTCTTTTCTTAATATATGATTTATGAAATTAGATCATCGATACCAATTCCATGACCCTACCAACTGCACAAATTCTCATCCGTTCAAGGCCCAGTAATTTCATCACGAAAGAACAAACTGGCAAGCATGGACCCAAAGCCACGAAAGAAATATATCCTATGCAAAAGACCCGATCAGCTTAGCTCAAAGCAAAAGATCTAGTTATCATACCTGAAACTTGGAGGCTTAGCGGGTGAATAGAAAACCGGGTGCACAAAAAATTTCACATAGTCCCTCCAATATCTGACATCCTCCCCCGTTGTATTGACGCTAGTCCCATACCTGATGGGATTCATCACATGCGTATCAGCGTACTCTCCCTTCTCCTCCTCCGTCTGATCAAAAAATTCTTTCAGGGAGTCCAGCAATGCCTCCCTTAGCCTCTCGGGCACACCATGGTTCACCACCTGCAATCAAAGAATCAGAAGATCCAACGGTAGAATTTGACTAGCCCAAGCATCTATGACGGTTTGAGCGTACCATGAAGAAGCCCCACTCCTCGCAAGCCTTGCCGAGGTCGTGAACGGCTCGAGATCTTTGCTCGGGTGTTCCTTCGGTCAGCAGAGAGAAATCGACAGTCGGGATTTCTTCTTCTACGACGGGTTCGACGTCGACGGTGGTTTCGGGGTTCCGGCTGACATAGTGGGGAGGGATGGAGCGGAGGGACGTAGATTTGGTGAGCTCTTTGACGGAGATGGGGAGAGTGGAGCGTGGGAGAGTTGGAGGGGCCATGGGAGGAGGAGATGGAGATGGGCAAGGAAGCGGTGGGGAAGGGTGTGGAGTGGTTGCGAAGCGAGGAGATGGCTGGAAGAAAGGGGCTGGGGCTTCGAATGGCGACAAGATTGCCTTGGTTTGATTAACAAGATAGCCTTGTCGGTATAATATATATATATATATGCTGGTATTTTTAAATCATTGATTGAGATATATGATATAAATACTTTTGATGCTTAATGTGATGGTACTTTTAATCATTGATTGAGATATATAATAAATGCTTTTGATGCTTTATGTTTATAATATCGCATCTGGTACCTGAGCTCTGCAACAAATGGCTCGTAAGCGAAGAGATCTAAGAGTGAATCCAGGAAGAAGACAGCTTTGAGATTTGTGCATCAAGAACAAGAAGGGAGAATGGATGGTGAGAGTGAGGGTGAGGGTATTATATTTAAAAGGAAAGGCAGTGAAGCAAGCCATTGGGCCGGTCATGAAGATGCTGCAAAGCATATCATGGAGGTGGGTACGAGGCCATAGCTCGTTTGGAGAGCAGTGATGGTTGGATGTAACGTTTCAAATTTATCTACTCATTTTAAAATTTAATTAATAAAAAAATAAATTTAAATTATAAAAATTATAAGTACTTAATATTTTTATTTTTATTTAATATAAAATTATTTTAAATATTACATTAAGAAAATGAGCTTAGCAAAAATGTATTTTTGCGTGTTGCTTGGACTTGTTGAGTTGCTGAATTCCTTTATTTATTTTTTATCTTTTTAATTTTTATTTTTTTTAATATTTTTGAATCTTGTTCTAACTTTGTCTCTAATGAAATATATGATAATATCTTCAGAAGTTGATTTAAAAAAAAATGTATCATCATATCTAACTGCACTTTTCGGGGTCTGAAAGCTTGGTCTAAAAATTCATGCGCTGTCGTACCATTTGATAATTCAATGAACATCAGGCCGAACCTGCTTCCATTCAGGTCATTTTTTTTTTTTTTTTAGTACACGGCGATCACACTATTCTTATGTGAGTCAGCCCAGAATTATCAGAATATAAAATTTGCTTAAAAGCAGAAGGGCAAGGGTCGCTCTGATTCCAAGACCAAAATCCCATCTGAAAGGTCACAGCCGATGCAACCCAGTCAGCTGCTGAATTAGCTTCATGATAGATGTGCCTGATGTGGACTCTGTGAGTACCATGCAGCATCGCACGAATATCATTAAGGACAGGGTTGGTCGGGGTGTAGACACAATCGCCCGACTGAAGCCACCGGATGACAGTCAGAGAATCCCCTTCAATGAAGAGGCTGTGAGCATGAAGTCTCCTAGCAGCATGGGATATGCCAGCCCAGACAGCAAGAAGCTCAGCCATAGGGACCGAAGAGTCTAAGAGGAAGCAAAACTGCCAGTCGACAGTAAAGCACCATCAGATCCTCGGATAACAAAAGCAGACCCCGCGAGTCTTTCCCGAACACTCCCGTCAAAATTGATTTTCACAAACCCTGGAGGGGGGTTCCCAAGATATAAAAAACCGTGTAACGGTTGCTGCCAAAGCAGCAGGGGATCCCCAGAGGCCAGAGTCGCAAAAACCGATGCCTTTGAACAGAAGAGCACTTTCATCAATCATGGATCTGATCTTCCGCTCTAACCCAAACGGAGAGATAGTAGTATCAGCAAAGATAACTTGGTTCCGCGACAGCCAGATCTGATAGGCAGTGATAGACCAGAGAATGCTCCGCTGTCGAGAGGCTCTCCGGATATCAGCAAGGAAACGGGAGCACAGAGAACCAGAGCCATCAGCTCCATAAGTATATCCCATCCGCAACCACACCCGTCTCCATTTGTGGCACGATAAGATTGCGTAGTCAATAGTCTCCTCCTCCTCACCACACAGCGGACAGGTCACCTCAATAGGAATGCCCCGTCTAGAAAGCAAAGAGTAGCAGGAGAGGTAGTTCATCAAGATCTTCCATAAGAATAACTGGACCCTAGGATGAATGGGGAGCTTTCATATCCATAAGAATAACTAGTAAGTGATTGTGGTATGACAGAGAGGGGCCACAGGAGGAGACCTCTCTGTGTGTGTGTGTGTGTGTGTGTTCCATAGTTTTTTCCTCCCTTGCAGGCCGGGGCTTTCAATGTGTGTGTATAGTAGCAGCAGAAGTAGTAGGATGGATGAAACTTGAACTTTGCATACTTAAAGATATTTAGTACGGTTGTATCTCTACTTATTAGTATAACTAGCATTCATTATCTTTTAAGTCTTTGCTATTGAAATGTAGCCACGCTTGATGAGACGTACAAGATAAGCTTAGAAAATATGATAACACCATTCACATATAATTTTTTTTACATGATCAATCTGGATCTCGATAAAGGAAAAGGATTGCAATTGATTAATAGATAAAATTATAGTTATACCTTATAGTCATGAATCAAATAGAAAAAACTATTAATGTTTTTCTCACCTATATGCATTTTGTCATATCTCAAATGTAGTAGAAAATTTTACAAGAATAACTTAGAGCAATCCCTTTTAAGGTAGTGTTTGATAGAAAAAATACTATCTTTGGATAAGTATACTGGATAAAGTTTATCTATGGGATATCTCTAACCCTAGCTATCACATTGATCATATCAAATGCAATAAGGTAAATTCCTGGGATAACTTTTTGTGATCCCCTTTGGTTGTATTTGATTGAAGGGATAGGAAAAGATATCCAAAAAAAAATTTGTTAAACGCTAAACTACCCTTACAAATTCTAATTCAGCAATTGAGTTCTCCTGCATTTTTGGACCACCAAACCAGAATGAACGCTTGTAAAAAATTCTCTCCTGTGCCAGCTCGGGAGTTCTCCTGCATTTCTTGCTTTTTTTTCTTCCCAGATAAAATTAAACCTGGCTGCAGGAGACCCCCAGCCAAAATTATTCAGGCCACCGTATGTTTCCATGACCCGTTTTCCACTAGAAAGCATTTCTCCAAGAATCCGAGTGGCACTGCTCTTCACTTGTATAAACATCATGTAGAGAACTGATAAATGGTAGGATATATTACCTTATTCTCTCTCCAGTCCAGTGTACTAACCATGTAGTGCTCATTTCGGCTGTAATACATGCATATTTAGTAGAGTCTACTCTGTTGGCCCTTCCCTACTTTGAACATCTCAGTAAGATAATGACACCAGCTTACATTGAGTCAATGCAGGTAGTCATCAACAACGCAAAACACACTGTACCTTCTGAGCTGGCCAGTTTCAAATCATTTAGTTGTAAGAAGTTTGATGAGAGGAGGCTTCATGGAAGCTTCGCACAACCAGTCTTGCAATAATACAAAACTGCACAATTAGCTAAAGGGTACACATCAATCATCAACTGCAGCTATCATTCAGAGCTTGAATGGCCGCCATGGAGATCATGGATAAACTATAACTGATGTGAATTTACACAAATGAAATAAATACATTCCAAGTACCATTTGATAAGGTCAGTGCCTTGGTCCACAACTGATGCCACTCATTAGTACATGCATGTTCCTGAGTCATGGAGATGCAATCATCGCTATGTCTAATTTTGAAGATACATAAATTCACTAGAAAGCCTTCGGCTTGATTTCAAATATTTATTTGATTTCTACATAATTTTGAAAGTATTAACTCTGCTCTAAAGAGGATAACTGAGGCTTGGGAGTTTACAGTTGGGAGGACTTTGCATTTTTTATTGAAACTGCACTTGTTAAAGGGCCATGATACAGCTCCTTGGCCATCAAAGTTCCCTCCTCCAGTCATGTCAGCATATCCACCTGTGAAAATTCCACCCAATCATCACCTGTGTGACATATTTGCTAAAATCTGTCGTTGCCTTCAAGTATCCCTGCATGCATCACACAGTACTTAACCAAAATTGATAGATAAAAATTTACTGGAGATTAAAATACTCAATTATCACTATGCCAATCATATGATTGGCAAATTTAGAAGATGCATCAAGCTATTGGCAATCATTCAATCTTTGCTAGCATTTTATGTGACTACATACCTTTTTCAGTATCAGTTGAGCAATTGTTTAGTAAGTCTAAGAAAATTGTATCAATGTTGTGAAACATCAATAAGCCCAATATCGATAATGGTATAATAGGAACCATACCTTAAATAACATCATAACCTTGTTTCGCACATTCAGAATATTACTGAAAGATGGCACAATGACATGCCTGGTGGCAATGGAATTCCATCTTTGGCAACCTATGGTTAAGCAACTAAGCAAACAAACAACAATAGAGAAAGCACACAACATCTTTCATGCTCTAATCTGGAAAGCACACAACAGATAAAGGTTTTTGATCAACAACATTTTACATTATAAAAAGTTGATTATAGAAAGTGCTAAAAATTATTAAAAGTGAGAAAAGTTGTAAGATATACTTTGATGAGATAAAAACAGAAATTATAGCTAATTCTGATAAGTCAATTTTATTCTTTTGTGTTGTTGAATATGATACACTAAATAGCTAAGTGGAGAAACTAAAGCTAATGTTTACAATAAAATGTCAGAATCAACAAGTACAGCAGGAGTTTGATAATGCACCGATCATGTTAGAAACTTTTGAAATGGAATAACATCCACAAGGTCATTGCTCCCAGAAACTTGGTAATTTTTACATTCTAAAGAAATGTATCATTGAAAAGCTTTTTTCCCCCAAAAATTGGTAATTCGCACAGTCAAAACATTACTGAAATAGTAAGTTATTAGATATATGGACATAGATTGAGTTGGCTTAGAAAGGCATTATTAGCTGTTATTTCCTAACAGTTACAATTTGCATGCATCCAAATCAAGAAATGCTATGAGTCTACAAAAGGTGTCAAACATATGCTTCACAATGGTTGCATTTAGAAATGCCCTCCAAGTTATCATTGGCAGCGTCAAAATAAATAGAAAGTCTCTATCATCATTGCCAAATTGAATTGAATAGGCTCAAAATAATATCACAGCCTACATAAGCAAAAAATTTTGGAATCATATGACATGGCAACATTGGCAGGTCCGTATCGGTTGCCCATGATACATGGCAACATTGGCAACCTGCATATAGAATTTTTATCAAATTATATAGCTAGAAGCATAAAGTCATCACATAAAAATATGTAATACGATTTGTTGATGATAATTTAAGAACATAACAAGGAAATAAAAATGTGTACTTATTATATGATCATTGACATATGAGTGCAAACAATAAGTAAAAGTTTTCACTTCATCAAATGGTAGAGAGCAAATCCGATAAGAAATCTTGAAATGAAAAGAAAGTCTCCATATAGGACATTGAAATAGGTCTCATTCCATCCCTATTCTCATTAATTACTATACCACCATTATCTTGATGAAACTTGCTGCACTAGCTGCATCCTCGCTAGAGGGCCTCTCGGCATGTCATCAGGGCTTTTCCAAACTTCAGGTATGAGGCATCGTTCAAGAAAAGCGACTTCAGCTTCATGCCATGTATTGTACTTTTGTGTTCATTGTTCGGAAAGCCATTGATCAATGCCTTGCAATCATCCCACTCCCTAACGATTCCTCTTTTACATCCAGTGAATATGACATAAAAGGGCATTACGAGGACAAAGCAGCAAAGAAAAGTAATCCTAATCTTCGCTAGGACCTCCATCCCTTGTGGATGATCCTGCAAAGGATAAAATGATCATAGAATGTCATATCCAACATGCAATCACCAAAATAGTAACAAATTTACAAGCTTTTGATTTAATCGTACTTCTAGATGTAAATTGTTGCCACATTGTGTTAGCAATACAATCCCTCTTATGTTCACCCCTCCTTGATTCATCTTGACCTATGGGGTTGAAACTTAATTGCTCAGTATCATCCAGAAAGCCATCGATATCATTGGCATTAAAATACTTATCATTGTTTTGAATTCGTCTGATAAAATTATGTATGATGCAGCAAGCCAAAATAATTTTTTTTGAACTTGAAACTGATAAGGCAGTGGCGATCGAAGAATCTTGAATCATTTCTTCAAAATGTCAAAAGCCTTTTCCATACAGTTACACAGTTGTGTGTGTTAGTGGTTGTATAGGTCCTTATAGTTTTCATAATTACGCCGACCTGGTGTGGATATATGAAAAGTACTAAGATGATATCTAGTACCCCTATATGGTGCCAAAAATTGATCTGTATTCGCGTACCCTGAGTCAACCAAGTAATACTTTCCTGCATATATTGACACTAAGCATGCGTAAACATAGCTTACATATCCATCAAATGTCTTAAAGCAAGAAAATCTCATCATTACATATCCCAAAAATGGGTACACAACATGTCAATGAAAGTGAAAGTCCCAACAAGTTCTAAGACCTCAATGATGACTCAAGTGGTAATTAACAAAATCTTTCATTTGCTTTCTTTCTAGCATCATGAATAAGTGACGAGTCTCTAAGGATTGACACAAGATGTTAGACGTCACTGAAAAGTCTTTGATCGATAAATTTAAGCTAAAAAGCTTCGATATGCACTTGTCCATACAACACGAAGCTTCCATTTTTCCTTCTCAAGTTGGACGGCCAACATTTTCTTCTCTAGTTCAAGAACTTGTTGTGAGAACTTCAAACGCTATGAGGATTGCTGCCTCAACTTCTCTAATATTTTCAGTCTATCAACCCCTCCAACTCTTCTACGTCATTGTGTTGTGGGAGTAGTATCTTGATGCGACCTCTTGCCTTGAGAGAATGCTGTACCATTAGAGGCCTAATCATTAGGATTAATAGAAGGGTTGTCAGATTGATATTATGGAGTTGGTGAAGGTCCAATATCATCCATTCCATGATTAGGAGAAACGATAGGATCCTCGGAGTCTCCTCCTCTCTCTAGATCTACATGGATCACATCATTGTCAGTCTCATTGTTTAAATTTTGTTCATTAAAGTAGCAGTCCTCCGAATAAGTTAATAGAGGAGGGGCACTAGTCCTTGAAATTGGCACGTCTGATGATTGAAGAGCTGGAATTGCTTGCCGAGGAGTATAATCAATGCATGTCACAACCCCTTCACCGGTAGCAACTTGCTTTTCATACCATATGAGCATATCCTCATATGGTGCGAAAGGCTTTTTCCTATAGTGTATCAGTTCCTTATTGACCTATTATACATCCAAATTTACAATTAGCTTTAGTTTATTTATTGTAAATGTAAATGTAAGAAACATGGACTGATTTGCTTACTGAGATATCACTGTCCCACTGTTCATCAGTATTGACTAGGATTTGTCTCTCGGGGTCCTAACCCTAATCAGACAAAGTCGCCAAGTAATGATATCAGTGAAATAGTTTCTCAAATTCTTCATTCTATTTTGTATATTCTGAACACTATAGTTGGTTTTAGCCTTTATATTAAACTGTTCTAGAACCTGAAGAAGTGCAGTCTTGATAAATGTATTTTTGATTGCACCACCACTAAGAAACTCCTCCTTCAGCAATTTGGACAAGATTTTATCCTCTTCATCGGTCCAATTAGTAACCCTAACATGGGTTGATCTTGTTTCAATGCTTTTCGAACTACCAGCCATGGTTTTTTGTTTCTGGACCTAACTATTCGATGAGATATAAGAAAAAAATATTAAGAATTAATATGCGATCGCCAATTTGTGTAAGACTATCTAACACTTAATCATGCTAATGGTTTATCCTTGCATGTGACAAGTGCTAAAATAAATAGTTCTCAGGTTGTGTCATAATGCTAACTAAGTTTAGCAAGGCCATCTAGAGGTTTTCATAGCTTCAAGAATAAAAAGGAGAAATTCAAAGCTAGCACCAGTAAGTCCTAAACAATTTTAGCAACAATTTAAAATGACATAAGACATAAAACATCTTCAAATTATGTAGACTTCAAAATTTATAGATCATATTATTAAAGGATAAAAAATGATAAATTCAAAATTATAATATTTCAATTGCCTATTAAACAAAAAAAAATGGATTTTTTCAAACAGTAGCATGCTCCAATAACATTTGTTGAAACAGCCGCACATCATAAGGAAGAACTAATTCTTTTTTTTTTTACAAAAACTTACAGGAATATATGATGGTTAAACCTCATAATTAAAGATTACAATAACTATTTTGAAATCCTAATTTGCTGGAGGTTAGTAGCATCAGAATATAACCCAACAGCAAGGAAAGTGTACACAAATCGCTGCCAATCTTTTGTTGTCAGCACCGCTATCAACAAAATCAAAATGATAGATTGCACATCCATTCCCGTGCCACTCAATTTAAATGAAAATAGTTTCCTAAATGTATAAATATATTTAAATGACAATCAACTAATTTTTAGATAGTTAAAAAAATTAAATAAAATAGAATATTTTATTGAAAAAAAGAGGGGGGAGGGTGTGAACCTGAGATCATACCAGAGTAGGAAATGAAGGTTGAAGATGAAGATCGGGAGTAGTAGATCGAGAGATCGGAAGGTTGGAGACGGGAGATCGAGAGCAGCAGATCGGGAGAGCGGGAGGTTGGAGATAGAAGATTGGGAGCTGCAGATCGGAAGAGCGGAAGGTTGGAAACAGAAGGTTGAGAGCTGCAAATTAGAAGATCGAGAGCAGCAGATCGGGAGAGCAGGAGGTTAGAGACGGGAGGTTGGGAGCAGCAGATCGAGAGGTTGGAGATGGGAGGTTGGGAGCAGCAGATCGAGAGGTTGGAGACGGGAGGTTGGCAGCAGCAGATCGGAAGATCGGAAGGTTGCAGACGGTAGATCGGGAGCACATATCGAGACGAGGGTTGAAGATGAGAGAGGAAAGGGGAAAGAACATTGGTAAAAAAATTTTTAATGATAGTTTTGTCTTCAAGGGATAGCTGGGGAATAACCAGCTATTCTTCCACTTTCTAGAGAATAAATTAATGGGTTATCCCCTTTAGTTAAATTTATTCCTATCTATCCTTGATAGTTATGGCTTTTGAGAATAAGGAGGGATATCTAGGGGATCTCACCCCTTATTCCCTTTATCAAACACAACCTAAAGCAACTATCGTATTGACTAGGGGGTGCATTGGAAAGGAAGCAAAGGTTCCTATATGTTTATATATGGATAGCATGGGTAAACAAAGTAGCCTAAAAAAAATTAAAAAAAATTAAAAAAAATAAAATATGTTTAGCAAATTAAAATATAGGATCATTGGGGAAGATTGGTAGAACTAATAAATATAATGACTAGAAAAAGAATTCATATAACTTGTTGTACGTAAAAGACTAAATGTATATAAAAAAATTATGGTTATACATATAGCAAGAATAGAGAATAAAATAATTTTAATTAAATTGGTATTAAAAGAGAACGTAATTAATGTTATTAGTACTTAATTATGTTCCTTAAGCATTTTTAAATAAATATACAAAGCAAAAAAAATTGAATGAATATATGGAGTAATTCAAGAGATGCGTTATGAAGAAAAATATTTATCAAAATGATTTAAATAAAGGAAATGAAACAAACATGTTGAAGTCAAAATCACATGAGAAGAACTAGTTAATAATATTGAAAAAGTAGCTATAAAAGTATCAAAAAAATGAAAAGAAAAAGAATCCTATAATAACAAAACTTATGATCAAATAAAAAAAGTTCAATTAGTGATTAAGTGTAAAAAAGAGTATTTTAAAAAATTACCTAAATGTAAAAAAACACATAAAAATTACAAGATAATTAAGAAAAAAGTTAAAGGATAGTATGAAAAGCTAAATTCAAGATATATAATGAATTATATAGCAAGATGAAAATTAAAAAAAAAAAAAGATATATATAAAATTGCAAAACTAAAAGAAAAAAATTAGAATATGATTTTGGCTTCATGTATCAAAAATGATAATCAAAATTTTTTGCTTAAAGTGGATGAGAACATAAAAAAATGAAAAAGTTATTTTAATAAATTATTAAATAAAAATTATGTAAATAATTTAAAATGATTTACTAGTTCAATTAAGGATAGAAATATAATGTATACTTGTATAATTAAGATATTTAAGATAAAAAATGTCATAAAAAAGATAAAAATAGAAAGAGTAAAAGGATATAACAAAAGATACCATAAAAAAAGATGAAAATAGAAATACAAAAAAAATATGACCAACTGCCCATTGAGGTTTAAAAATGTTTAAATGATATAAGGTATAACAAAATATTTTCTAAGGTTTAAGACTCATCAATCAATATGGCATCAAATTCTCCTTTTATAATTTCGTATGGAAAGGTTGAGCCTCTTAAAAAGTTAAGATATTTCTTGGACTTGTCCTTCTTAGTAAGTTATGGATATGTTCTATTGAAAAAAAAGTATAGTCTATGAATTTCGGATGTGTGCTACGAAGGGTTCAGCGAAAGATAATAGAGCATCTATTTGCCAGATGTCCTCATTTGCCAGATGTCCCCTCTTGCAATCAATTTTGGATCATCTGAGCACAGTGACTGCAAGCCTATGTAAGCTTTATGTGGCATGGATAGAAGTTTTTTATTAGTTCCATCATTGGTAACCTTATCGCTGATTTCTCTCATAGCATGGTATTTCTATTGAGATAATGCAGAATTGAGTGTCCCACGTTCTCCTATTTTGCAGTTGGATAACGCAGAGTCCCACGTTCTCCTACTTAGACCAAGTCACTCTACGTGTCCCATATTTATCTATTCGTGGGTTTTATGTGTCCCATGTTTATCTGTTTGTGGGTTTTATCTTTTAAGTTTATCTGTACGTGGGCTAATTAGTTTAGCATGTTATTAGATAGTGGGTAACGTGCCTCTAATTTCTTGCTGCACGATGTTTCTTTCATCTCTATTTAAACCTCTGTAAATGACATCATTCGAGATAATGAAGAGCAAGTTTATCCTTTTATTTTTTTGCCTTCTCCCAAAATTATCCTTAGCAATTTTATTTTCCTTCTCAACTTTCTAACCATCGTTGAGGAAGTCCCTACTTTCAAAATCTGTTAGTCCCGTATCTCTTTTTTTTATCAAGTGGTATCAGAGCCAATGGCATTCAACAGCAATACCATCAACCCAGTGATTCCAATATTCAAAGGAGAAGGCTATGATTTCTGGAGCAAAAAGATGAAGACTCTTTTTATCTCACAAGAGTTGTGGAATTGGTAGAGAAAGGCCTACCGGAGGAAGGAGCACTAAAGCCAGAGAATATAAAAAAGGATGCCAAAGCTCTCTTCTTCATTCAACAGGCCATTGGTGATGCAATTTTTTCTCGAATTTCAGCAGCTACAACCTCTAAAGATGCTTGGGATTTGTTGCAAGAAGAATATCAAGGTAATGTTAACGTATTAACTGTCAAACTCCAAACTCTTCGTCGAAAATTTGAGATATTGAGCATGAAAGATGATGATTCTTTAGATCAGTTTTTTTCCAAAGTTCTAGAAATTGTTAATCAAATGAGAATTTATGGTGAAGATTTATCTGATCAAAGAGTTGTTGAAAAAATATTACGAAGTTTGTCAGTTAAGTATGATCATATTGTAGCTGCTATAGAAGAATCCAAGGATCTAACCAAACTTTCAGTTAGTGCATTACTTGGCTCTCTTCAGTCACATGATGACAAATTGAAAAGGTCCAATGAAAGTACAGTGGAAAAAGCCTTTCATTCTAAGGTGAATGCTCCAAAGGAAAGCATCAATCGGCATTGTACACCAAGAAATAGAGGAGGTTCTTTTCGAGGCAAAGAGGTGGAGGATGTCTTGGTAAAGTTTATCAGAATCGCAATGAAGGTAACAGCCAAGGTGAAAATTTTAAACCTTTTCAGTGTAATTATTGCAAGAGATATGGTCATATTGAAAGGTTTTGTCGGATAAAGGAAAGTAATGAAAAGGGTGAAATCTCTAAGCCTTTTCTTTGTCATTTTTGCAAAAAGTATGGCCACATTGAGCGTTTTTGTAGATTGAAAGAAAAACATGCAAATTTTGTAGAAGAACATGAAAAGGGGTCAAATGAAAATTTATTTCTTGCATGCTTTACTACAAAAGAATGTCCTAAAGAAGTTTGGTACATTGATAGTGGATGCAGCAATCATATGACAGGCAGAGATCTTTTCTTATTTGGACAAATCTGTTACTACAAAGGTAAAAATGGGTGATGGTAATATTCGAGAAGCTCATGGGAAAGGTACTGTGAAACTTAATTTCTATGGCTTGAAATCAATTGAAAATGTTTTATATGTTCCTGACTTGAAGTCTAATTTGTTGAGTGTTGGGCAATTTTTGACTGAAGGTTATTCACTTGTTTTTGAAGATTTAAGATGCCGTGTTTATGATAATTCTAAGAGTTCACTTATTATTGAGATACCTATGATTAAAAATAAACTTTTCTCTCTAAGTCTTGATCATGCCTTGAATGTCTCATTAGCAAATGATAATGTGTTATGGCATCATAGATATGGACATTTGGGTTATCACAATTTGAAGCTTTTATCAAAAGGAATATGGTGTATGGGTTGCCTAGAATTATGAAGAATGATCATATATGTGAGAGTTGTGTGCTTGGAAAGCATCACAAGGATGTTTTTCCAAAAGGAAAGGCTTGGCGGGCCTCAAAACCACTTGAACTGGTGCATGCAGATTTATGCAGACCAATGCAATCTCCATCCTTAGACAATAGCAAGTATTTTATTATTTTTGTTGATGATTTTAGCAGAATCACATGGGTATATTTTGTTAAAGAAAAGCCAGATAGCTTCTCTGTATTCAAAAGGTTTAAATGCTTTGTTGAAAAGAATAGTGGCCATGCATTAAAGGTATTGCAAACCGATAGGGGTGGAGAATTTCTTTCAAAAGAATTCACTCTTTTTTGTGAAGATAATGGCATTCACAGGCAATTGACTGCAAGCTTCACACCACAACAAAATGGAGTAGCAGAACAAAAGAATAGGAGTCTTATTGAGATGGAAAAAAGCATGATTAAAGCAAAAGGGCTTCCTAACAATTTCTGGGCCGAAGCAGTTCATACCGCTGCCTATATACTCAATCGTAGCCCCACATCTTCACTTCAAGGCATAACACCATTTGAAGCTTGGCATGGATGGAGACCAAAGGTAACTCATTTTAGAGTATTTGGGTGTCTTGCTTATGTTCACATTCCATCTCAAAAAAGGAAAAAATTAGATGATAATAGCATGAAATGCATCTTTATTGGTTATAGTATTGAAAGCAGACTTATCGGTTTTATAATCCTATAACTCAAAGGCTTGTTGTTAGTCGGGATGTGATATTTGATGAGCAGAATGCATGGAATTGGAATGAATTACAGAATACAGTAATAGGTAGAGCTAAAGCTGAAGAAACATCAGTGGCCTTTGATGATGAAAGTGAAGATTTAAGTGATCCAAATCAATCTTCACCAAGGTCAACACCTGTGCAGTCTACACTTGTGAGTTCTCCTTATTTATCATCTTTTGAATCTCCTCCAAGAAAGATAAAATCCTTGATTGATATATATGAAAGATGTCAGTTTACTTCTATTGATGAACCAAGTTGTTTTGAAGAAGCAATAAAGCACAAAGAATGGTGCAAAGCTATGGATGATGAAATTTCAGCATTAATAAAAAATGGTACTTGGGAGCTCATGGATCTACCACCTAACTATGAAGCTATTGGTTTAAAATGGATATACAAAATAAAATATAAAGCAGATGGATCAATCCAAAAATTTAAAGCAAGGATTGTTGCAAAGGGCTATATGCAGCGAGAAGGTATTGATTTTGCAGAAACATATGCTCCAGTAGCTAGATTTGATACAATTAGAACAGTTTTATCTATAGCTGCTCATTATCAATGGAATGTTTTTTAACTTGATGTCAAATCAGCCTTTTTGAATGGTTTTTTGGATGAAGAAGTATATGTGCAGCAACCACAGGGCTATGAAGTTGTTAATGAAGAAAAGAAGGTGTATCGATTACGGAAGGCACTTTATGGACTTAAGCAGGCACCTAGAGCATGGTATGAAAGGATTGATCAGCACTTTGTACAGAATGGCTTTCAAAGGAGCAAAAGCGAGCCCACCTTATATGTCAAGTCAAAAGGTACAAATATTCTTATGGTTTGTTTATATGTTGATACTTGGTATATACCGGCAGTAGTGATGAACTGATTGCAGAATTTAAAAATAGTATGATTAAAAATTTTGAGATGTCAGATCTTGGCTTGATGAATTACTTTCTTGGTTTGGAAGTAAAACAATTTGGTGATAAAATTTTTGTCTCTCAAGAGAAGTATGTAAAAGATCTTCTTCAGAAATTTGTAATGTCTGATTGCAAGCCAATGAAGATTCCAATGAACACTGGTGAGAAATTTAGCCAAAATGATGGAGAAGAACAGATTGATGCACATATGTACAAGAGTCTAATTGAAAGTTTGTTATATCTCACAAATACTCGTCCAGACATTATGTATGCAACAAGTTTGCTATCAAGGTTCATGCAAAGTCCAAGCAAAATTCATCTTGTGGCAGCAAAAAGAGTGTTGAGATACTTAAAAGGAACTATTACCTATGGTATTTCATACACTATTGCTAATAATTTATCTTTGTGTGGTTTTTCTGATAGTGATTGGGCAGGTTCAGTTGATGATCGAAAAAGCACTTCTGGTTACATCTTCACCCTTGGATCTAGAGCAATATCTTGGAGTTCAAAGAAACAAAGTACTATAGCACTATCATCATCTGAAGCTGAGTACGTAGCTGTTACTGCCGCAGCTTGTCATGCTATCTGGTTGCGTAGAGTATTGAAGGATTTAAAACTAACACAAAAGGGCCCAACTACTATCAACTATGACAATCAATCCACAATTGCAATGACAAAGAATCCAGTGTTTCATCAGCGGACAAAGCACATTGAACTTCGACATCATTTTGTTCATGAACTAGTGACTAATGGAAGTATTGAACTGCAATTTTGCAACACCAAAGAATAATTAGCAGATATCTTCACAAAAGCATTGCCATTGGAAAGCTTTTTATATTTAAGAGAAAAATTGGGAGTATCTGCATTAAGGGGGAGTGTTGAGATAATGCAAAATTGAGTGTCCCACGTTCTCCTACTTTGCAGTTGGATAACACAGAGTCCCACGTTCTCCTACTTAGACCAAGTCACTCTACATGTCCCATGTTTATCTGTTTGTAGGTTTTATGTGTCCCATGTTTATCTGTTCATGGGTTTTATCTTTTAAGTTTATCTGTAACGTGGGCTAATTAGTTTCGCACGTTATTAGATAGTGGGTAACGTGCCTCTAATTTCTTGCTGCACGATGTTTCTTTCATCTCTATTTAAACCTCTGTAAATGACATCATTCGAGATAATGAAGAGCAAATTTATCCTTTTATTTTTTTGCCTTCTCCCAAAATTATCCTTAGCAATTTTATTTTCCTTCTCAACTTTCTAACCATCGTTGAGGAAGTCCCTACTTTCAAAATCTGTTAGTCCCGTATCTCTTTTTTTAATCAATTTCTACCTCAAAAAAGGGTTAAAGTTCCCATGGAAACCTCCATCGGCTATTTCTTTTCCACTGCCAACAAAACATTTATTCAATATATAACAGACTTTGCTTCCCTCCCCATGAACGCAACCAGGGAAGCTAAAACGGCATTCTTGTATACACATGGGGACTTTGTTGCGTCTATATTTGAGTTTCTTCTTAGTGATGACCGATTTTGTCCGCGTAGTCGAACTACATGCACCACCTTGGTGAAACTGAAACCCTTACATATTGTTGAGGGGTAAAATCGTCATTACATTAATATCCATGCGAGGTGGCTAAGGCTAACCTCCTCCCTTCGGCTCCTCCGGGCTTCCATAGCTCGGTCCCTCCGGGCTTCCGTAGCTCGGCTCCCTCCGGGCTTCTATAGCTCGGCCCCCTCCGGGCTTCCATAGCTCGGCCCCTCCGGGCTTCCGTAGCTCGGCTCCCTCCGGGCTTCCATAGCTCGGCCCCTCCGGGCTTCCGTAGCTCGGTCCTTCCAGGCTTCCGTAGCTCGGCTCCCTCCGGGCTTCCGTAGCTCGGCCCCTCCGGGCTTCCGTAGCTCGGCTCCCTCCGGGCTTCCGTAGCTCGGTCCCTCCGGGCTTCCGTAGCTCGGCTCCCTCCGGGCTTCCGTAGCTCGGCCCCTCCGGGCTCCCGTAGCTCGGTCCCTCCGGGCTTCCGTAGCTCGGCTCCCTCCGGGCTTCCGTAGCTCGGTCCTTCTGGGCTTCCGTAGCTCGGTCCTTCCGGGCTTCCATAGATCGACCCCTCCGGGCTTCCGTAGCTCGGTCCCTCCGGGCTTCCGTAGCTCGGCTCCCTCCGGGCTTCCGTAGCTTGGCCCCTCCGGACTCCCGTAGCTCGGCCCCTCCGGGCTTCCGTAGCTCGGCTCCCTCCGGGTTTCCGTAGCTCGGCCCCTCCGGGCTTCCGTAGCTCGCCCTCCGGGCTTCCCTAGCCCGGCTCCCTCCGGGCTTCTATAGCTCGGCTTCGTTTGTGATCTGCAACCTAACACTTACCTCCACGGAACCTGACGCGGGAGAGCCCGAGCCTACCAGAACGGCATCCCAGACGAGGAATCATATCGGGACGTGGCCTAAAGCCTATCGTAACCGCCCCAGGCCTACTCAACCCGATCTCGAGACATCAAGGAGCTCTCCCAGCCGTCGATCTCTGAACAAACAGGGTACGGACTCTAATGGCCCCACAACAGCCTGATTCTGTCCGTCTCCGTATCATAACAACCTCCGGACCTTCCAGAAGGCGCTCATGACCCAGGTGACAGTCTATAAATATCTGACTTGCAGATTCCCTCAGGTACGCAACTCAAGACGAAACTCTAGGGACACACACTCTCTCTCTCTCTCTCTTTCTTGGGCACCCCTTTGCTCCCGCCCTCTGGAGCCTCCGATTGGTCGCCCCCGGAGAGGTCTCCCGGAGAGATCCACCTCCCCATTGTCTGGTTGATCACTGATTTCTTCTCCACTGACTTGAGCGTCGAAGGGTCTTCCGCGGAGGGCCACCCCCGGCGTCCCCCCGCGCGTGGACTTCTTTTTGCAGGTCCGCCACCCTCTTCCTGGAGATCGACCGCGCCCGAGTCGGAGGACGGATCCCGGCGGCAACAGATTGGCGCTAGAGGAAGGGTCTCAAGTCCCATTAAAACTTGAAGAAAGGAGACAAGGATCTAAATCCGGAGAAGAACCTCTCCAATGGCCAACCGGAGGAGAGCAACCTCTGACGCCCAAGATCAGGTCGCTTCCCAGAGGTCTGATCCGACTGGCGCTGCAGCGCCACAACCCCCACCGGTCGAAACTCCGTCGCCGCCTGCTATCCCGGTGACCCAAGACCAGTTTGCTACGCTGGTCCAACAAGTCCAGGCCCTTACCCACCTGGTTCAGGAGCGCCTTGCAGCTCCTCCTGCTTCACATCCCCCGAAGGAGGCGGCGATTTCTTCCTCGCCGGCGACCTCCTCCTCTGACCCGCATGAGTCAGCGGATCCCCCACATCGCCCCAGGGGGGACAAACCGGTCCCTCGAACCGGTTATGATAGAGATCCTCCCAGATCTCGGCGAGCCCGCTCCCTCTCTGGTGACATCTCACCATGATTCCACACCATCCCTACGATTCTCGCGCCCGGCCCCTCCTCTAGCCGGTGAGGAGGAGATCCGCCGTCAGATCAGGAGATGCGTCAGGAGCTGGATGCCGCCAAGCAGACCCATCTGCCCCAGCCCAAGGCAGAGCAGGGCATCCCTTTCTCTAAGGGAATCATGGAGGAAGTGATTCCCTCCCATGTCAAACTGCCAGCCGTCGAGCCCTATCACGGCTCCACCGACCTGGACGACCATCTCAGTAGCTTCCGGTCAATAATGATGTTCCACGGAGCATCTGATGCGGTCCTCTGCCGAGCATTCCCATCCACCCTCAGAGGATCCGCCCGAACCTGGTTCAATGCCTTAAAACCGGGTTCCATTGAATCGTTCGACAAGCTGAGCCGCCTTTTTATTGGCCAGTTCGTCAGCAGCCGCCGCCATCGACGAAGATCCGACTCCCTCTCCGAAGTCAAGCAGAGAGAGGGGGAATCCTTGAGAAATTATCTTGGCCGTTTCAACAAGGCCATGTTAGAGGTGGACCACCTTAATCATGAGGTGGCTATGTCCGCCCTGGCGGGGGGAGTTTCGAAGGAGAGCGACTTCTACCTGGCAATGGAGGTCAGCTACCCCCCATGTCTTTCTGATATGATGGCCCTTGCGGACAAATACGCTAGGGTCGAGGAGTCGCGGAGGGTGGCCCGCGCTGAGCAAGCAAGGAAGAAGCAAGAGCCCAAAGTCCCCGACAGACACCGTCCCGTCCGTCAACCAAGTCCGCCTCGCCGCCAAAGAGTCCCTCCGCTGCCACCAAGGAATCGCTCCCAGAGTCCTCCCAGGAGATTCGATCGCTATACTCTGACTGTGCCCCGGGCGCAGATCCTCATGGAGATAGAGCGCCAACTTCCCCGGCCAGTGCCTCTCCGAGGGAACCCGACCCGAAGAGATCCCGCCAAGTACTGCCGCTACCATAGGGAGCATGGTCATGACACCGAAGAATGCTGGCAGCTGAAGAATGAAATAGAGAGATTGATCCGGCGGGGACGGCTGGATCAGTTCAGGAGGGCGCCCGAGCCGCAGCAACAAGGAGGTGACCGCCAGCCCGAGCTCCCACAACTCCCTCCTCCACCAAATCCGCCCGTGGTTGGCCGTATCAACATGATTGAGGAGGCCGACGGATCGAGCTCCAGGGGCGACGGTGATGCACCGGTGCCGAAGAAGGCACACACCGGCGAGCTCTCCTTTTCCGATGATGATCTTCTTGGGATACAGCTCCCCCACGATGATGCACTTGTTGTATCCCTTAACTTGAACAATTATGATGTAAGCCGAATCCTCGTCGATAGTGGAAGTTCGGTAAATGTTTTGTACCTCGGTGTGTTTGCCAGGATGAAATTGCTCATGGAAAACCTTCGAGCCGTGGATTCCACCCTGATGGGATTCACCGGCGACGTCATCACCCCGGAAGGGGTCGTCACCCTGACGGTCCGCGCGGGAACCTGGCCCCTTGTGACTATTGTACAGACCGATTTCCTGGTGACCGACCTCAGATCCCCATATAACGCCATATTCGGCAGACCTGGCCTGATGTCCCTCAAGGCGGTTGTCTCTATCCCGCATCTGTCTATGAAGTTCCCCACCGAGCGAGGAGTTGGAGTGGTTCGGGGAAGTCAAGCCATGGCTCGGCAATGTTTCATTACGAGCCTTCAGTCTAGATTGCCCGAAGTTGACGGGCTAGACGCTCATGAAGACTTCGCCGAACAACGGGGAGAACCGGCAGAAGAATTGGAGGAAATACCGTTGGACGAAGCTCGTTCCGACCGAACCATAAGAATCGGGTCGCTACTCAAAGGAGAGTCTCGGCACAGATTGATCAGGTTCCTCCAGAGCAATGCCGACATCTTCGCCTGGACCGCCTCCGACATGCCAGGAATCAGCCCCGAGGTCCTCGTCCACCGCCTCAATATGGACGAGAGGCACCGGCCCGTTAAGTAGAAGAAAAGAAGCTTTGCCCCAAAGCGGCAGAGAGCCATTGAAGAAGAGGTCGACAAGCTCATAAAGGCCAACTTCGTCCGAGAGGTAAATTACCTGAACTGGCTGTCAAATGTCGTCATGGTGAAAAAGTCGAACGACAAATGGAGGATCTGCATCGACTTCACCGACCTCAACAAAGCCTGCCCGAAGGATAGCTTCCCCCTCCCTCGGATCGATCAGCTCGTGGACGCCACCTCAGGCCACCAGATGCTGTCATTCATGGACGCCTATTCCGGCTATAATCAGATCCGAATGGCCCCCAAGGATGAAGAAAAGACCGCCTTCATAACCGATCGAGGTACCTATTGTTACCGTGTTATGCCTTTTGGTCTTAAAAATGCAGGGGCGACCTACCAGCGGCTGGTCAACAAAGTGTTCAAGGAACAAATCGGCCGGAACATGGAGGTGTACGTGGACGACATGCTAGTTAAAAGCAAGGAGGCGTCACAGCATGTCGAGGACCTCTCGGAGAGCTTCACAATGTTGCGCAGATATGGGATGAAACTCAACCCGACCAAGTGCGCCTTCGGCGTCAACTCGGGGAAGTTCCTTGGCTTCATGGTCTCCCAGCGAGGTATCGAAGCTAACCCCCAGAAGATTCAAGCTCTCCAACAAATGGCGCCCCTTGCATCTATTAAAGAAGTCCAGCGCCTAACCGGAAGGATAGCAGCCCTTAACCGCTTTGTGGCACGGTCGGCCGAGAGATGCCTCCCCTTCTTCAAAACTCTCCGATCGGCCAAAAACTTCCAGTGGACTCCCGAATGCCAAAGGTCGTTCCAAGATCTCAAGAAGTACCTCGGCTCGCCCCCGCTCCTCAGCAGCCCAACCCCAGGAGAAACTTTATTCTTGTACCTGGCCGTTTCGGAGGGCACGGTCTGCTCGGTGCTGATCAAGGAAGAAGGCAAGATTTAGAAGCCGATCTACTACATGAGCAGGCTACTCCGCGACGCAGAGACGAGGTACAGCAGGATTGAAAAGATGGTGTTGGCCTTGATTACCTCAGTTCGGAAGCTACGACCGTATTTCCAAGCACACTCTGTAACGGTCCTAACTGACCAACCCATCAAGACGGTTGTCCACCGTCCCGAGACATCGGGGAGAATGACCAAGTGGGCCGTCGAGCTAAGCGAGCATGACATACATTTTCAGCCTCGCCCAGCCATCAAAGCCCAAGTACTGGCCGACTTCCTCCTCGAGTGTACCATCCCAGAGGACGGTTCTACCCCAGACTCCCTTGAAGAGCCAAAATCTGGAGCCCGGTGGCTCCTCCATGTCGACGGGTCGTCCAATGCCCGTCACTCCGGTGCGGGTCTGGTTCTCACCAGTCCTGAGGGGATGACCTTCGAGTACGGCGTCCGATTCTCCTTCCCGGCTTCCAACAACGAAGCCGAGTACGAAGCTCTGTTAGCTGGCCTCCGGATTGCCCACAATCTGAAGGTGGAAAGACTCAATGCCTTCACCGACTCTCAGCTGGTGGCTGGCCATGTTCGGGGAGAGTTTGAAGCTTGGGAACCAAACATGTTTCGATATCTTCAGGAGGTGCGTAACTTGCTTCCCCACTTTCCCGAATTTGAAATTATTCGGATTCCCAGGTTCGAGAACGCCCGCGCCGACCTACTCTCCCGACTGGCGACCACGGAGACAATGGATGCCGAGCAAAAATTCCACCTGGAGACTCTGGAAAAGCCGAGCATCACGAAAGCCGATCGGGTGATGCAAGTCGAGGCCGAACCATCCTGGTTCGACCCAATCCTCAAGTTCCTCAAAGAAGGGACGCTTCCGCTCGACCAAAGAGAGGCTAGGAAGCTGAAGCTGCAAGCCACCCACTACGTGTGATTGACAACCAACTGTACAAGCGGTCATTCTCCATGCCCCTGCTTAGATGCCTTCGCCCGTCAGAAGCGGACTACGCTCTGCGCGAGGTACATGAAGGGATTTGTGGCAACCATTTGGGAAGCCGGTCCCTCTGCCATAAAGTGCTGCGACAGGGCTATTACTGGCCGACCATGCAGAAAGACGCGGACGATCTGGTCCGCGCCTGCGACCCCTGCCAAAGACACTCGAACATCCAGAGACTCCCTTCCGCCGAGCTAGTTTCTATATCCTCCGCTTGGCCCTTTGCCAAGTGGGGGATGGACATCCTCGGCCCATTCCCGCTTGCAACGGGACAGCGAAAATTTCTGTTTGTCGCCATTGACTACTTCACCAAATGGGTTGAAGCGGAAGCGGTCGCACAAATTACCGAGGCACGGGCCCGAGACTTTGTGTGGAGGTCCATCATCTGCCGATTCGGCCTACCCCACACTATAATCACCGATAATGGCAAGCAGTTCGACAACTCCAAATTTCGTCAGTTCTGCGAGGAGCACGGGATCCGACATCACCTCACTTCGGTCGGGCACCCACAAGCCAACGGGCGGCCGAGGTGACTAACAGAACCCTCCTCCAGGGAATTAAAGCTCGCCTCTCCAGAGCCCAAGGCAGGTGGGCAGATGAGCTACACCATGTCTTATGGGCCTACCGCACAACCCCAAGAATCCCGACAGGCGAGACCCCATTCCGAATGGCTTTCGGCACAGAGGCCGTTATCCCTGTGGAAGTCGGCTCCCATCACTACGGGTGGAGAGCTACTCGGAGGAGGCTAGCAACGAACAACTCCGCACCAACCTCGACCTGATAGAGAAATCAGAGAAAAGGCTCCGGATCAGAACGGCTGCCTATCAACAAAGGGTGGCCCACTACCATGCCTCCAGGTTAAGGGGAAGACCTTCCTGCCTGGCGACCTTGTCCTCCGAAAGGCCTCTGTTTCCAAACCGCTGGAGCAAGGAAAGCTGGCGCCAAACTGGGAGGGCCCGTACCAGGTAGCGAGATTATTGGACCAGGGACCTACAAGCTGCAGATCTGGATGGGAAGTCCATTCCCCGGACTTGGAACGCGGACAACCTTCGTAAATATTATCAATAGGGTATGTCCTCTTTGAATTCATTTTTTTGCATGCCTCACTGCACGTTCCTGCTTATCTGTTTCCTCAAAACCTGTCGCATGAATCATTATGCACATGTTGTTATAATTGCAAGAAGAAACAGATACTGCTTACCAATCCTCGGCACAACCGAGCTGCCTGTCTGAACAGGAATCTCCGAACCTTGGCAGGGCCAAGTAAAATATTCTCCGAACCTCGGCAGGGCCGAGCAACAAATCTCCGAACCTTGGCAGGGCCAAGTAAAATATTCTCCGAACCTCGGCAGGGCCGAGCAACAAATCTCCGAACCTTGGCCGGGGGCAGGGCCAAGTAAAATATTCTCCGAACCTCGGCAGGGCCGAGCAACAAATCTCCGAACCTTGGCAGGGCCAAGTAAAATATTTCTCCGAACCTCGGCAGGGCCGAGCAACAAATCTCCGAACCTTGGCAGGGCCAAGTAAAATATTTCTCCGAACCTCGGCTGGGCCGAGCAACAAATCTCCGAACCTTGGCAGGGCCAAGTAAAATATTCTCCGAACCTCGGCAGGGCCGAGCAACAAATCTCCGAACCTTGGCAGGGCCAAGTAAAATATTTCTCCGAACCTCGGCAGGGCCGAGCAACAAATCTCCGAACCTTGGCAGGGCCAAGTAAAATATTTCTCCGAACCTCGGCAGGGCCGAGCAACAAATCTCCGAACCTTGGCAGGGCCAAGTAAAATATTTCTCCGAACCTCGGCAGGGCCGAGCAACAAATCTCCGAACCTTGGCAGGGCCAAGTAAAATATTCTCCGAACCTCGGCAGGGCCGAGCAACGAATCCGCCGGGCCATGAAGGCCAGGTAAAGTCATTCGGGCTAAAACCCCAGCGAAAAAGCCGAAGTATACCAAAGCCGAACGGTCCCCAAATAGTCCCCGAAGGACTTCGTCCGGTTTAAAAAGCGAGCGCGTTAAACAAAAACCGTCGACGCACAAAAAGAAGCCACCATTGGCAAAACCCCTCTTGAGGCCATTAGCCCCGCACAATCGGCCAAAGCCCCGAGCAGAGCTAGAGATTTCCCTCTCTGCTACTGGAAATCTTTTGGGTGACGCCCCTATAACCCGTCGTTCAAAGAGCCTATATCAGCGCGCAAAAAACGATGGGGCCGCGCCAACACCCTATTCATCACACGGGTCAAGGCCATAAACTCTTAAAGAAAGGGACTTCAAAAAATAAGATCCACCTTTCATTTATAAAGAGGAGGATTACAAAGAGGCAGTAAAAAGCAA
>UESW01001447.1:75434-263056 GCA_900491605.1 Calamus simplicifolius | reverse complement strand
GTAAAATATTTCTCCGAACCTCGGCAGGGCCGAGCAACAAATCTCCGAACCTTGGCAGGGCCAAGTAAAATATTTCTCCGAACCTCGGCAGGGCCGAGCAACAAATCTCCGAACCTTGGCGGGGCCAAGTAAAATATTTCTCCGAACCTCGGCAGGGCCGAGCAACAAATCTCCGAACCTTGGCAGGGCCAAGTAAAATATTTCTCCGAACCTCGGCAGGGCCGAGCAACAAATCTCCGAACCTTGGCAGGGCCAAGTAAAATATTCTCCGAACCTCGGCAGGGCCGAGCAACGAATCCGCCGGGCCATGTCAAGGCCAGGTAAGAGTCATTCGGACTAAAACCCCAGCGAAAAAGCCGAAGTATACAGGCCTCGACCAAAGCCGAACGGTCCCCAAATAGTCCCCGAAGGACTTTGTCCGGTTTAAAAAGCGAGCGCGTTAAACAAAAACCGTCGATGCACAAAAAGAAGCCACCATCGGCAAAACCCTCTCTTGAGGCCGTTGAGCCCCGCACAATCGGCCGAGAGCCCCGAGCAGAGCTAGACGATTTCCCTCTCTGCTACTGGAAATCTTTTGGGTGACACCCCTATAACCGGTCGTTCAAAGAGCCTATATCAGCGCGCAAAAAACGACGGGGCCGCGCCAACCCCCTGATTCATCACACGGGTCAAGGCCGAAAACTCTTAAAGAAAGGGACTTCAAAAATAAGACCCACCTTTCATTCATAAAGAGGAGGACTACAAAGAGGCGGTAAAAAGCAAAAACAAGAGGGGAGGCCCCGAATCAGAATTCGGAGTCACTCCCGGAGGCTAACAGCTCCTCCAGGCGCTCCGTCAGGTCAGCCACTTGCTGACGCAAGGACGCAATCTCCTCCCTCTGCCAGTCCATCAACCGGCGTGAGGCTTCCGCCTCCCTGACCGATACGTCCAAATATTCTTCGGCGATCCTCGCGAGCTGCTCGTTATTCGCAAAAGCCGACGCCAGGCTCTCTCCGTCAACCGTGACGGAGGTGCGCCTCCCCTCCGAGCGCGGCGGGCTATCAAGTGAAGAACGCGACTCACCTGATGATCGCACTGGAGAGGCCATTCTTTTTGAGCTTAAAACGAGGAATGGTCAAAAGCGACGCCCCTCGGTCGTATTTATACTCGCCAGGAGGATATCTCTACCAGTCGCGCCATAACTGCCGACCCGTAAGAACTCGCCACGCGTCGCCGATTCAATGCTGGCAAAATCCGAGGTATCGCGCCCCATCCCAAGCAAGATCGATAAGCGCGAGCAGATTGTTCGGGAGTTCCCCAGGCGAACATTTTTCGATCTATCACCCCTCGCATTAAATGCATCCGGCGCTTCCCCGAGCCGCTTAATACCGCCCCCTTTTCTCAGAAAACGTGGAAGTCCGGCGCTCGGCCGGTAACTTGCCCCCTCGGGAGGAGTGGCAGCACCAATAAAAGCGTAACAATATACCGCCCGTTCCGCTCTGGCGCCCCCTTTATCAAGCGCCGCGTGGACCTAACGCTGTGGCCTACAATGACAACTGAGTCGCTCCCTTCGAGCCCGAATCTCCAAACCTCGGCAGGGCCGAGCTACCAAATCTCCGAACCTCGGCAAGGCCGAGTTACAAATTCTCCAAACCTTGGCAGGGCCAAGTAAAATGTTCTCCAAACCTCGGCAGGGCCGAGCTACAAAATTCTCCGAACCTTGGCAGGGCCAAGTAAAATGTTCTCCGAACCTCGGCAGGGCCGAGCTACAAATTCTCTGAACCTTGGCAGGGCCAAGTAAAACATTCTCCGAACCTCGGCTGGGCCGAGCAACAAAATTCTCCGAACCTTGGCAGGGCCAAGTAAAACATTCTCCGAACCTCGGCAGGGCCGAGCTACAAAATTCTCCGAACCTTGGCAGGGCCAAGTCAAATGTTCTTCGAACCTCGGCAGGGCCGAGCTACAAAATTCTCCGAACCTTGGCAGGGCCAAGTCAAATGTTTCCGAACCTCGGCAGGGCCGAACGACAGGTTCCCTAAACCATGATGGGAAAAAGTATGGGTTCCCCGAACTTCGGTCAAAGCCGACCCACGATAATTCGGGCTCCGGCAAAAGCGAAGCACGAAAATATCAGGCTTCCGACCAGAGCAAGGAGCATGCTTCGCCGAATGATCTCTGAACCGCCACACACGAACCTCGGTTAGTTCGGACGGCGTAAGATCCTCGTCTGAGGATGAGCGGGACGCCTCTATACCCCACAAACAACAATAACAACAAGATCGGCACGAGAAAAGATAGAGATTGAGAAACAGAATATAACTCTCTTTATTGCCAATCATGATCAATTACAAATGCCTCACAGGCGTTACAAGAACATTGAAATGCATAAAATAAAGGCAAGTACAAAACTCAGGCAACTAGACAGTCGTGATCGCGTCCAGTCGGTTAGGGCCGATAATTGCCCGTCGACACGGACCAATAGTTGCGACTGGCTTCAGGTAGTAGCGATATCTCGATGACCCAACTGAGATATCTGGATGGCCATCCCAGACCACCCAACCGAGGAACCCCTCGACGAGCAAGCAGGAGGCCAGCGGACACCGGCGTCGGAACGCTCTCCCAAACCGAGTGTGTGCTGCCACGCCTTGCCGAGTCTCAAGGAAAAGGAGTCGGCGAGCGACGCACCTTCACCCCCTTCCGCGTGGTAAAAGATTCCCCAGGCAGCCGAGCCTAGGAATCTGAATCGGGGAGGGAGGAGAAGTTCAAGTAAGTCATGGGAGGCCCGCGTGCACTTCCTACCCTGCGTCCCCGAAGGGGAACCGCAGAGATCGCACCGGGAGCGCATATGTGCGCTTTCGTATGATCTCTGTGCCCCTCTTGTGCGCTCTCCATATGATCTCCGGGACCCATCCCCTAAGGGCGAGCCATTCTTCGGCGGCTCCCTAGTCGCCCCAGCTATCTGGCGGCAAGGAGCCCACGAGAGGAAAGCTTGATCCTCCCACTCGTAGCAGCAGAGAAATGGGCATAATAGAGGCTCTAAGGGAAAATACACTTTGGGGATAACTAAACATGACCCCTCTCTCTCCCCTTTTTATAGGCAGGAAAAACCCGGGATGAGTTATCAGAGCTGAAAGTCCCAAGATTCAAACACCTGGCCCATGCCTCCACGTGGCCGCTCAGGATAGACGCAGCGCCTCATTGCGCGCCAAGCCCACCGCCTGGTTATGACGCGTACGAAGATCTCCTCCTGATCCCGAATTACTGTCATTTAATACGGGTGATCGCCAGCCAGCACCTCGGAAACTGGCGGGCTCAGAGTATCGCCCTTCAAAAGCGACGTCCTCCAATGGCGATCAATTGCGTATGCAACAAAGCAATCCGCATGGGAAAAGAGCACCTTCTGGAAAGCTCTGACACAGCTTTATTCCCCCCACTACGCCGTATCATCAATTCTGGTGAAATAAAAACTGAATCACCTGCGGAGCAGCAGGGCATTGACAGAATGGTAGAAAGCGCAAAGACCTTTTCGCCCGTCGGCCCTAGCCGACCTATTTTGTCCATCGGCCCCAGCCGACCTATTTTGTCTGTCGGCCACAGCCGACCTATTTTGCCTATCGGCCCCAGCTGACCTATTTTGCATGTCGTCCCCAGCCGACCTATTTCGCCTGTCGGTCCCAGCCGACCTATTTTGCCTGTCGGCCCCAGCCGACCTATTTTGCCTGTCGGCCACGGCCGACCTATCCTGTCAGTCGGCCCCAGCCGACCTATTTTACCTGTCGGCCCAAGCCGACCTACTGTGCTCGTCGGTCTTAACCGATCTGCTTCACCCATTGGTACAAGCCAACACACTTTCCCAATCTCGGAATAAAGATGATCCAAGAGCATCGGGAGCCACAAGCCGATCGAGGCGAGACTAAGCGACAGCGAAGTCACGCGAGAAAAATGCTCAAGTGAAAACAGGAAGTTCTTTCACTACGAAACGTTAAACAAATGTTTAAAAGATGAAATACACGAACGGCCCCTAAGAACCAGGAGCCCCACCGGCTTGGAAAAACCCTCGGTCACATCTGTGGACGCATGACTAGGTTCGCCCTTCTCCAATATTCTCGCCCCCTCTGCGGCAGTCTGCGACCGTCCCTCAGAAGCTGCAGCTTCACTGGGACCAGGGACGGCGCCAAGTTCGACGTCAGAAACGTCAACGTATTCGTCTTCATCTTCTTCCTCGGACTCGCCATCTTCGAGATCTTCAGCACTTAGGAAAGAAAGATCCCATTCCGGGTGCTCGCTGAGAATCTGTTGTTTGCACTCCTCCTTCCCATGATGGAAGGCGTCAACGCTGATAGCGTCTTGCCTCCCCCTGTGTATGGCGTGCTGCGTCTTGGCCTCCGCCGTCTGTTTCTCAGCCTCAATCACCTGGGCCTTCAGGATGACGTTTTGCTCCTCGAGCTCGCTAGCCCGCGTCTCGAGCTCCGAGCTCCTATTGCGAGTGGACGCGAGCTCACCTTGAAGAGCCCGAACCTCCGACTCCACCTTCGCCATCTGAAAAATCCAAAATCAAATTGGCATTGCGAGAACCCAGTAGGAAGAACAAAAAGGGTAAAATAAGAGCGTACCTCTCCCTCTCACTTGGCCAACCTCTTGGCCATCTCTTCCGCCTCGTTCCTGGCTCTCGTCCTATCAGCCCCTATCAGCTCAACCCTCTCCTGCAGAGTGCTGATCTTCAGCTGTTTGGCTTCAACATCCCTTCGGGCTTGGGATAACTCGTAGCTCACCCGAGCTATCGTCCCCTGGTCCCACCTAGCACCCTCCTTCAAATGGGCGATTTCGCCATCACGTCGTTTCAATTTCTCCTCCACTTCGCTGAGCATCCTTGCCAAACGCCTTCTTTCATCGTCGACCTCTCTTCCCAGCCGACTCATACTTTCGCCGTGTTCCCGCCGCATCGCCGCCACCTCCGCGGAGTGTTTTGACTCAATCCTGGCCAACTCCAGGCATGCATTGTCGTTTTTCGCCAGGAGTTCCTGCAACTCCTCCACCCTGCGCTTCTGCTTGGACACCTCGGCCAGAACGACCTGGTGTGCTGCCCTTGCCCCCTTCAAGTTCCCATCCATCATGTCCATGAGCTCCTCAAACTTCTCAGACACCTTCAGCCGCGACTGGAGCTCAGCATTATCCCTCCTGGCCTGGACACTGGCCCCTGTCGCCAAACTTAGGTGCCAACATATCGCCCTAGAAAATAAAACACTCTGCGACACAAAAAGTGAATACATGAAGGTCAAGTCAACCAGAGTAAACCCGCTACTCGGGATTGACAACTTACCCACGATGCGTAGGCCCGGGTCATCCTCATCAAAGTCGTGTTGTCGATATCGGGGAGAAGATGAATGCCCTCTGCCGCGCCTTGCTGCCCGAACGCAGCGTCGACCAACCCCAGGTTGGCAAACTTGTCCGCTGAAGGATTCACGCCCGGATACAGGGCCGATCTTATCATGGCAGAGAACG
This sequence comes from Calamus simplicifolius, assembly GCA_900491605.1. Classification (NCBI taxonomy): domain Eukaryota; kingdom Viridiplantae; phylum Streptophyta; class Magnoliopsida; order Arecales; family Arecaceae; genus Calamus; species Calamus simplicifolius. The sequence continues at coordinate 257,575 of UESW01001447.1, read as the reverse complement.
CCTCCTCGATACTAGCGTTCGAGCTGCCGAATGGGCCAACCCCGCCTGAAGGACCAGCCTGGGCGGCCTCCACCTGAGAGGCCTTTAGCCTCCCGGCCTCCTCTAACAAGGCCCTGGCTTGGGTTTCTTCAGATAATTCAGCCAGCCCAAGCGCCAGCCTCCCCAAAACCTTTTTCGAAGAAGCTCCCAATGCGGAGCTCCCGCCTTGCCGCGTCTCCTCCTTCGACGCCCCTCCCTCGGTCACCACCATTTGTGTCTCCGCCACCGGGCCCCCTGAGGTCCCGGCCTGTTCTACCACTTGCATCTCCCCCGGTGCCTCAGTCTGACCTGCCTCACTGCTTCCGGACTCCCCTGCAGTGAGACCGGGAGAAGACTCCCCCTGCACCTATCCAGCTGCGGCTGCCGCCTCTCCCTCTCCTACCAGAGCCAATGGCGGTCCCACGGGAACAGTAGGCTCCTCTACGATGACCACCTCCGCCAAATCCATCGCTGTTTCCTCTTTCAGGGGGGACACGGTCGGAAGAGCCATCGGAGCCTCGTCCGAGCTATCCGAGATCTCTAGCACGAGAGGGTCGGAGGCTATAATCGTTCTCCCCGAGCTCTCCTTCGCCCTAGGCACTTCCGCCACGGCTGCCCCAGCGCCCGGCGGGCTTCTTGCGGTAGTATGAGCCCTTTTTTCGGGCCGGCCACTACCCGCGCCGCTCCCTTCCCCGGGGCGTTTTCCTCTCTTCCTCTTGGAAAGGTTCGACAACGCCAACCTTGCGGCTGCCACATCAGAGCACACATGCTCAGGTCCATGTGCACTAATCGAAAAAAAATGCACAGCACGAAAAAGACTCACCTTGCGGGTCCAGGGGGCTAAGCTCGGCTGCGAAGAGGGCCCCCTCCGATAGCAGGTCGTTAGCCGAAAATACCTGTCCATTGCGGAGGATGTCCAAGTCCTTCTCCTCCTGCGCCGACAGAGCCGGGTGCGTCTCCGCATCCCTTGCAACATTCCCCCACCTCCGAGGAAAGTCGGAACCGACGTTCCCCTCCGCGATGACAAACCGACTCTTCCACCCCTTGATGGAAGAGGGCTTATCCGCGATAACGTTGAAGGATCTCCGGGGCCCGATGTAGGGCCACTCTGATTTCCTCCCCGGAGTCAGGTGGTAGCAGGCGCGAAAAAGAGGGAGAGTGGCGACGATCCGAATCTGGTGGCACATTGAGATGAACCCGACGATATTCCGCCAGCTGTTTGGAGCCACCATTGATGGGCAGATATTGTAGTGGATCATGATCTCCTTCACAAGGGGATGGAGAGGAAAACGAAGGCCTGCCTTCAAACTATCTTCGTAGATGAAGACTCCGGACTCTAGATCCCGGGTAACTCTATCATTGAGCTCCGGCACCTGTAGGACGACGTCCAAGGGCAAGCCATACCGTTGATGAATCCTCCCCAGGTCCTCGGCAACGATCTCGGAAGCCACATCGTCGGGGCTCATCGCCATTGAAGGTGGTACCAAACGAAAACAATAAACGTCGAAGAAGATGAAGGCCAAATCCTTTTGAAAGCAAAACGAGAAGACGCCGAGCGCACGCGCACATATATATATTTACACGATGCGGCCGTCACTTCGCTTCTCCGCCAAGGAAGCCGCCCTGAAGGGGCAGGGCGTCTCATCCCAGGTGTCCGGAATCGCCTCGATAAATGCCCGATCGATCGGGATTCGTAGCGTGGCGCAATCCCAACCGTCGCTCATAAAGGAGCCTTAGCCCCGAAGGTGGGATGGCCCTGTCGCATTAATTAGGGCATCATTGCGCGAGCTATCTAAACCAAGATGTCCCATCCAGGACGCGCTATTCGAACTTGTACTCCCTACGCCCGAACCTATGCTTCGAACTAGGGAGTGGAGGGCATGTGTTGAGGGGTAAAATCGTTATTTCATTAATATCCGTGCGAGGTGGCTAAGGCTAACCTCCTCCCTTCGGCTCCTCCGGGCTTCCATAGCTCGGTCCCTCCGAGCTTCCGTAGCTCGGCTCCCTCCGGGCTTCTGTAGCTCGGCCCCCTCCGGGCTTCCATAGCTCGGCCCCTCCGAGCTTCCGTAGCTCGGTCCTTCCAGGCTTCCGTAGCTCGGCTCCCTCCGGGCTTCCGTAGCTCGGCTCCCTCTGGGCTTCCGTAGCTGGCTCCCTCCGGGCTTCCGTAGCTCGGTCCCTCCGGGCTTCCGTAGTTCGGCTCCCTCCGGGCTTCCGTAGTTCGGCTCCCTCCGGGCTCCGTAGCTCGGCCCCTCCGGGCTTCCGTAGCTCGGCTCCCTCCGGGCTTCCGTAGCTCGGTCCTTCCGGGCTTCCGTAGCTCGGCCCTTCCGGGCTTCCGTAGCTCGGTCCTTTCGGGCTTCCATAGATCGACCCCTCCGAGCTTCCGTAGCTTTGTCCCTCCGGGCTTCCGTAGCTCGGCTCCCTCCGGGCTTCCGTAGCTCGGCCCCTCCGGGCTCCCGTAGCTCGGCCCCTCTGGGCTTCCGTAGCTCGGCTCCCTCTGGGTTTCCGTAGCTCGGCCCCTCCGGGCTTCCGTAGCTCGGCTCCCTCCGGGCTTCCCTAGCCCGGCTCCCTCCGGGCTTCTATAGCTCGGCTTCATTTGTGATCTGCAACCTAACACTTACCTCCGCAAACCTGATGCGGGAGAGCCCGAGCCTACCAGAACGGCATCCCAGACAGGAATCATATCGGGACGTGGCCTAAAGCCTATCGTAACCGCCCCAGGCCTACTCAACCCGATCTCGAGACATCAAGGAGCTCTCCCAGCCGTCGATCTTTGAACAAACAGGGTACGGACTCTAACGGCCCCACAACGGCCTGATTCTGTCCGTCTCCGTATCATAACAACCTCCGGACCTTCCAGAAGGCGCTCACGACCCAGGTGACAGTCTATAAATATCTGACTTGCAGATTCCCTCAGGTACGCAACTCAAGACAAAACTCTAGGGACACACACACACACACTCTCTCTCTCTCTCTCTCTCTCTCTCTCTTCTTGGGCACCCCTTTGCTCCCGCCCTCTGGAGCCTCCGATTGGTTTCCCCCGGAGAGGTCTCTCGGAGAGATCCACATTCTCATTGTCTGGTTGATCGCCGATTTCTTCTCCACTGACTTGAGCGTCGGAGGGTCTTCCGCGGAGGGCCACCCCCGGCGTCCTCCCATGCGTGGACTTCTTTTTGCAGGTCCACCATCCTCTTTCTGGAGATCGACCGCGCCCGAGTCGAAGGACGGATCCCGATGGCAACACATATTATTACAGGACATTCTTTCTCACAGAAGCAAGTGAAAACGGGAGAAGATACTACTCGGCGTTCAATCTAATAAGGTCCAACGCTCTCTCGTTGATTCGGTTGGCCTGCTGACGTTCCATGAACTCTCCATACCTCGCGCCGCGAAACATCGCCGGGCGCTCATCGCTCACGAGCTGGGAGGCTGGCTCCACAATTGTATCAAGTGATGGAGCTATTACGGTGGCTATTGACATCCTCGCACTTTGGCCATTCACCTCAGCCCGGTGAAGCACACTCTTATACCTTCCGTTGCTAACGACCTTAATTTCATCATCCGATCGAAGTTTATATATATAGCATCCAAAGAAGCATAAAATTATTTTTAATTTAGCGATGCAACAAATGCGTCGCAAATAATTTAAATAAAATTATATTATTTAAAGTACAAATAGTTTATAAAATATTGCGACGCATAACAGTGCGTCGCAATGTTTTGAAAAGAATTAAATATTTTAAATAGCGATGCCTTAGCGATGCAATAAAATTGGAAAATAAAAAAATTATTTTTAATTTAGCGACGCAACAATTGCGTCGCAAATAATTTAAATAGAATTATATTTTCTACAGTAGTAATATTTTAAAAAATATTGCGACGCCAACCAATGCGTCGCAATATTTTGAAAAGAATTAAATATTTTAAATAGCGACGCCTTAGCGACGCAATAAACTAGAAAAATAGAAAAATTATTTTTAATTTAGCGACGAAACAATTGCGTCGCAAATAATTTAAATGGAATTATATTTTTTACAGTACTAATATTTTAAAAAATATTACGACGCCACCCAGTGCCTCGCAATATTTTGAAAAAAATTAAATATTTTAAATAGCGACGCATTAGCGATGCAATAAACCAAAAATAAATTAAAATTATTTTTAATTTAGCGATGCAATAACTGTGTCGCAATTATTTTAAATAAAATTAAATTTTATAAATTATAAATATGAGAAAAAATAATTACGACGTAACACAGTGAGTTGCAATATTTTTAAAAAATTAATTATGTTAAATAGCAACGCATTAGCGATGTAATAAGCGAAAATATTAATTCAAAAATTATGTTTTAATATAGCGACGTACTTGTTGCATTGTAATTATTAGAATTAAAGTTAATTTTTTATATATTATAATCATCATATTAAAAAAATACGCAACCCTTTGCATCGTTATATATTTAAAAAAATTAATTATGTTAAATAGCGATCGGTCCAAAATCGATCTTGACCGATCAGAATAAGGGCTTGGATCGATCGCAACCCTCGGATCATCGCCGATCGGACCGATTGCCGCGGTCCGCGATCGGTCGTCGCCTATCGGGATCAGGGCTTGGATCGATCGCAACCGTTGGATCGTCGCCGATCTCGGACGGATCGCCACGGTCCGAGATCGGTCGTGGCCGATCGGGATCAGGGCTTGGATCGATCGCAACCGTCGGATCGTCGCCGATCTCGGACGGATTGCAACTGTCCGAGATAGGTCGTGGCCGATCGGGATCAGGGCTTGGATCGATCGCAACCATCGGATCTTTGCCGATCGGACCGATTGCCGCGGTCCACGATCGGTCGTCGCCGATTGGAATCAGGGCTTGGATCGATCGCAACAGTCGGATCGTCACCGATCGGACGGATCGCCATGGTCTGAGTTCGTCGTGGCCGATCGGGATCAGGGCTTGGATCGATCGCAACCGTCGGATCGTCGCCGATCTCGGACGGATTGCAACTGTCCGAGATTGGTCGTGGTCGATCGGGATCACGGCTTGGATCGATCGCAACCGTCGGATCTTTGCCGATCGGACCGATTGCCGCGGTCCGATCGGTCGTCGCCGATCGGGATCAGGGCTTGGATCGATCGCAACCGTCGGATCGTCGTAGATCTCGGACGGATTGCAACTGTCCGAGATCGGTCGTGGCCGATCGGGATCACGGCTTGGATCGATCGCAACAGTCGGATCGTCGTCGATCTCGGACGGATTGCAACTGTCCGAGATAGATCGTGGCCGATCGGGATCACGGCTTGGATCGATCGCAACCGTCGGACCTTTGCCGATCGGACCGATTACCGCGGTCCGCGATCGGTCGTCACCGATCGGGATCAGGGCTTGGATCGATCGCAACCGTTGGATCGTCGCCGATCGTCGCAATGTTTTTTAAATAAATTTATGTAATTAAAAATTTTATAAAATAAATTGCAATGCCATTTATCGTCGCAATTATTAACATTAATTATAATATAATTATTTATAAATATTAACAAATAAATTGCGACGCCATTTGTCGTCGCAATTATTATAATAAATTTAAATATTTTTATTTAAAAATATTTAAAAATAATTGCGACGCACTTCTTGCGTCGCAATATTTGTAATAAGTTTTTATTTTAATCTATTTAAATTATTAAAAAAATATTGCGACCTTAGCGACGCAATTATTAGAAAATAAAAATATTTTTCCCACCAGATGATGGCGCCAATTTAGCGACGCTTCAGCGACGCATTTAGTGGCGTCGCTATGTTTTCAGAAAATTATTATAAACATGTATTAACGATGGATTAGCGATGCCCTAGTGCGTCGCTAAGAAAAAAAAAATTACGACGAAAATTGCGACGCAATTTTGGCGTCGCTAATTCCCTATATTTAAGCCGGGCCCCTTCTCCTTTCCTCCTTCCCGTCTTGACCTAGCCGCCGCCGTGAAGCTAAAGCTCGAATCTCCGGCGCATCCCCGTCCTTCGGCTACCAGGCGATCGCATCCGACTCCGGCAACCCGGCGATCTCATCTCAACCAGGTTAGCTCCGATAATCTAAAAAAAATGATTTTTTTTTTATTTATTTCCCAACGGCCACGGCCGCTGCCGTGGCCGTCTTCTCCGGCCACGGTAGGGCCGTGGCCGTCTTCTCCGGCCACGGCCGCTGCCGTGGCCGGCAGTGGCCTGGCCACGGTGGCTAGGCCACTGTAATAAAAAATTTTTTTTTTTAACAGGGGGGAGGGGAGGAAACCCCCCCCTCCTTGTTTTTTCTTCTCCGGCCACGGCCGCTGCCGTGGCCGCAGTGGCCTGGCCACGGTGGCCAGGCCACTGTAATCAAAAAAAAAAATTTTTTTTTAACAGGGGGGAGGGGAGGAAACCCCCCCGCCCCCCCTTTCTTTTCTTGTCCGGCCACGGCCGCTGCCGTGGCCGGCAGTGGCCTGGCCACGGTGGCCAGGCCACTGTGACAAAAAAAAAAATTTTCCTTAAAAGGGGGGAGGGGGGAAACCCCCCCGCCCCCCCTTTCTTTTCTTGTCCGGCCACGGCCGCTGCCGTGGCCGGCAGTGGCCTGGCCACGGTGGCCAGGCCACTGTGACAAAAAAAAAAAATTTTTTTCCTTAACAGGGGGGAGGGGGGAAACCCCCCCGCCCCCCCTTTCTTTTCTTGTCCGGCCACGGCCGCTGCCGTGGCCGGCAGTGGCCTGGCCACGGTGGCCAGGCCACTGACAAAAAAAAAATTTCCTTAACAGGGGGGAGGGGGAAACCCCCCCGCCCCCCCTTTCTTTTCTTGTCCGGCCACGGCCGCTGCCGTGGCCGGCAGTGGCCTGGCCACGGTGGCCAGGCCACTGTGACAAAAAAAAAAAAAAAATTTTCCTTAAAAGGGGTGGAGGGGGAAACCACCCCCCCCCCCCCCCCCTTTCTTTTCTTGTCCGGCCACGGCCGCTGCCGTGGCCGGTAGTGGCCTAGCCACGGTGGCCAGGCCACTGTGACAAAAAAAAAATAAATTTTTTACTTAACAGGGGGGAGGGGGGAAACCCCGCCGCCCCCCCTTTCTTTTCTTGTCCGGCCACGGCCGCTGCCGTGGCCGGCAGTGGCCTGGCCACGGTGGCCAGGCCACTGTGACAAAAAAAAAATAAATAAATTTTTCCTTAACAGGGGGGAGGGGGGAAACCCCCCCGCCCCCCTTTCTTTTCTTGTCTGGCCACGGCCGCTGCCGTGGCCGACAGTGGCCTGGCCACGGTGGCCAGGCCACTGTGACAAATGGGGGGAGGGGGGAAACCCCCCCCCCTTTCTTTTCTTGTCCGGCCACGGCCACCTAAGAAGACGGCCACGGTGGCCAGGCCACTGTCATCACAAAAAAAAAAAAATATTTTGTTTTAACACGGGGGAGGGAGGAAACCCCCCTTAATAAAGCTGTTTGGATTGACTATTTTTTATGTCTTGATTATTCAATAATATTTGTAATGCTAGATTATTTAATTTACATAATATTTATGCAATAATTAATTTAAGCAGAATGTTTATGACAATAGTATTTGTGCATTTATACTCATTTACATTTGTTATGTCTTGATTATTTATATTCTGCTGCAAACTTAATGATGCATTACATTTTGAAATGCTAAATAAAATGTTTTGTTGTAATATTATTTAATTTTCAGCAACAAATTACTAGTTTCAATGATTTACATTTTAGTATTCGCAAACATTTGTATTTGACACAATAATCTTAAAAAGTTAGTGATTACATGTATAATTCACAAGAAGTTAAGAATAACAAGCATAAGTTCGATTGTCTTCGGACTTCCATAATCACAGCACTTTAATTAACCTTTAGACCCGTTTGAGAATTTGTAAGCCTTAGTCTTGCAAATTCTCAAATTGTCCTGGTGGACAGTTTGGGAATATTTCTTGTGACATGTTAGTCTGCTAGTAATCATCGTGGGGTGAGATTTCGGTTTGCATTTGCTCATACGTTCTCCTAGTGTGGCTTATATACCACACATGTAGGAGAACATATGGGGAAATGCTGCCGAAATTTCAATGTTACCGATCGATGATAATTAATAGCAGAATAACATATCACAAAAAATATTCTTGAATGGGATAGGGCCTTACCTTATAGACATGGAGTGAAGGTAGAATTATTTAAGACACTTGAATTCTTGTGAAGTCTAATGACTAAACGCACCGCCTTATGGCCCGACACAAACTCAAGCCCTCTCTTTAGCCATGAACCTATGCATCGGTCCTTGCTAGCACCCCAAGGATCGTAGCCGTGGCTCGCCCTTGCATGGTAGGGTCCTTATTTACCTAAAAAAAATTTGGTTACTTATAAATGATTTAATTGGTTGTAATTAACCTTAATTAGTTGTGCCCAAGAAATAATTTAGTTATATATTTATTAATACTAATATAGTTTTATTTTTTGGTTTCATTTAATGATTTACCAGACTTTGTATAAGTCGGTCAAAAATGAGCGGGACTCGCTCATGGATGTATGCAAGGATAAAAGATGGCTTGCTGAATCCAGATTTTCTGAATGGATTGGAAGAATTTATCGCATTTGCATGTAGCCAACCTGAATGGATGGATGGGCCTAGGATTAGGTGCCCATGCAACTTCCACAGGTGTCAGAATAAAGCCTACAGAGATGTGGAAACTGTTAAGGTGCATTTGTGTAAGAAGGGTTTTGTTCCTGATTACTATGTTTGGTACTGTCATGGTGAACCAGAGGATATTCCAGCAGCTGTTATAGGCCAACAAGAGTCAATTCCCGTAGATGAACCATTTGTGAATTTAAACACATATGAACAAATGGTGATGAATGCATCGGGTAATGACTTCAATCAGAATACATTTATGGAAGAACCAAATCCAGAAGCACAACAATTTTACGATATGTTGCGTGCTGCAAATCAAGAATTGTATCCTGGGTGTGAGGGTCATTCCCAGTTCTCTACAGCTGCTCGAATGTTGAATATTAAGGCAGAACATCGATTATCAGAAAAGGCGTTCAATTCTGTAGCTGAGTTAATCAAAGAAATTCTGCCAAATGATAATGTTGCCGCAGACAGTTTTTACGCAACAAAGAAGTTGTTGCGTGGGCTTGGGCTCCCAGTTAATAAGATCGATTGTTGCTTGAACAATTGTATGATATTTTGGGGTGAAGACTCAGAGCTGAGATGGTGTAAGATTTGTGGGCAATCGAGGTTCAAAAACACGAAGGAGGAGCCGGTACAAGTAGGAGGAAAAGTGTGCCTTACAAGAGGATGCATTACTTTCCTCTTACCCCACGCCTGCAGAGATTATACAGATCTGAGGCAACAGCTGCTGATATGAGATGGCATGCCGAACATGAATCTAAAGAGGATGAAATGCGGCATCCATCAGATTCAAAGGCTTGGAAGCATTTCAATGAAAATCATCCTGATTTCGCTGAAGATATAAGGAATGTGAGATTAGGTCTTTGTACCGATGGCTTCCAACCATTTGGTCAAGCGGGGCAACAGTATTCATGTTGGCCTGTGATACTGACTGTATATAACCTTCCTCCGTGGAAGTGCATGAAAGATACTGCAATGTTTTTAACCGTTTTGGTTCCAGGACCATCAAATCCAAAGGAAAAGATTGATGTCTTTCTGCAACCGTTGGTGGCCGAATTGAAAATGTTGTGGGAAACAGGAGTGGTAGCCTACGACATTTCTATGAAACAAAATTTCTTAATGAGAGCTGCTTTGATGTGGACAATAAGTGATTTTCCGGCATATGCAATGTTGTCTGGTTGGAGCACTGCTGGACGTCTGGCATGCCCTCATTGCATGTATGATTCGGATGCATTTACATTGCAGAAGAGTGGTAAGCAGTCATGGTTTGATAACCATAGGAAGTTCTTGCCCCCAAATCATCCTTACAGGCGTAACTTGATCGCCTTCCGGAAGAACAAAGCAGTCACAAAATTTGCCGAACCGGTTAGGTCCGGCACGGATCTATTTGATTCTATAGAGCATTTGGGGTTGATGTATGCATGGGAACCGGATGCAGATAGAATAAATAGCCGTATATGTAAAGAACATAACTGGAAGAAGCGAAGTATATTTTGGGATTTGCCTTATTGGAGCACAAATCTCATCCGGCACAACTTGGATGTTATGCATATCGAGAAAAATTTCTTTGATAACATATTTAACACGGTGCTAAACATCCCGGGAAAAACAAAAGATACTGCAAAGTCAAGAGAAGAACTTAATCAGTACTGCAGAAGAGGTGATTTGAGAAGGAGTGCCGATGGGACCTATCCTAAAGCATGTTACACTCTTGACAGAAATTCACGAGAAGTTTTATGTAACTGGCTTAGAGGGTTAAAATTTCCAGATGGTTATGCCTCAAATATCGGTAGGTGTGTGGACATGCATAAGCTCAAGTTGTTCGGCATGAAGAGCCACGACTGCCATGTTTTCATGCAACGATTATTACCTATAGCTTTTCGTGAGTTGCTTCCGCAACATGTCTGGAAGGCAATTACGGAGCTCAGCTTATTCTTCAAGGAGTTATCTGCCGCAGTCATTACTTCTGCATCCATGGCAAGGCTTGAGGAGGAAATTCCAATTATTTTATGCAAGCTTGAGCGAATATTTCCTCCCAGTTTTTTTGACTCAATGGAGCATTTACCGGTTCACTTGCCATACGAAGCGAGCATAGCTGGTCCCGTGCAGTATCGCTGGATGTATCCTTTCGAGAGGTAAATATATACATCATTAAGATATGTTGACATTTCAAATATTATTTCATTGCTTGAAAAATTCGTTAATTTTTTGTTGCAACTTTACATATAGGTATCTTAAGAAGTTAAAAAATAATGTGCGTAATAAGGCAAGGGTTGAAGGTTCTATATGCAATGCACACTTGGTCGAAGAAGTTTCAGCTTTTGCCTCGCATTACTTTGAGGGTCACGTCCACACGAGGAGCCGAAATCATGGTCGTAACGATGACGTATGTGTGGACGAAGCAGAAGCTAATGACGGTAGAATATCAATTTTTAAAGCTATCGGCCGTTCATTTGGTGGGCAGAAGTCAAGAAATCTTAGCGATATGGAGTATAATGCAGCACATTATTACATCCTAATGAACTGTCGAGAAGTCGATCCATATATTGAGTAAGTGTATACTTCAATGCTAAATTGAAAATTTAAATTTATATAATAATATACCATAATATTTAATTTCTAACAGTAGTTTTCATCCTTTTCATCCCATAAGGATGTTTGTGATAGACAACGACAGATGAATCCCGACATCAGTCAAGTTGCAATTGGGCAGAAATTAGAAACGGAGTTTGCTTACTGGTTTTATGAATTTGTGAGTAGTATCACTCAATCAATTTCGATAATGGCTTTATTTTTTGAATTGGATGTCAATAGCTTATTAATTTATAGGTCAACGGTCCATGGTCGACAACCGATAATATTTTCATTAAATGTCTATCGCAATGGCCATTGAAGACCGTAACAACCTCTACTGGCTATTTTGTAAATGGGTACAAATTTCAGATTGAACGATTAGCAGCTTCAAGAGGCACGCAGAACTGGGGCGTGTGTGTAAAAGGAGAAAGTGTTGGAGCAAATATGCAGGATTATTATGGAAAGTTAGTAGAGGTGGTTGAAGTTGAATATCCCGGTTGGCCTATGAAACGAACCGTATTGTTTCGTTGTGATTGGTTCGATCCGATAGTTCCTGTGGGCAAAAGGGTTCATAACGACTATAATTTGGTTGAAGTGAACCATCGACGAAGATTACAGAAATATGACCCATTCATCCTTGCATCCCAAGCTCAGCAAGTATTTTACTGCGGATATCCAAGTTTGCGCAACGACAAGCGAGATTGGTGGGCCGTTTCTAAAATCGTCCCACGTTCAACAATCGTATTAGAGGAGAGTTCATCAAGTCAATCAGCCGAGTGCCCTGCATTTCAAGAGGATGAGATGGAAATGCATGCAATTGAGGATGACACAAGGGCTCCTGAAACATCACTTAGAGATCCAAGTGGTGATGTCCAAGAAATTGCGGATGCAAATGTCGGTTTCCTTCCGATGATAATGAAACTGATTCGCAATCCGATACGGCATCGGATGTTGAACCAACATTTCACGAAACAAATGACACCGATTAAACATAAAGGTTTTTTAAAATTTAACTTTTTTTATAAGTGTTAAATTCTTACATAGTCAATCATTAATCGTAATTTAATTGTGTGAATCTTTAGTATTTTCAGTATGAGGGCAGAGGTAGATCTACCGACGACAGTTTGGGTGAGCAGAGGCGTAGTTTAGATCCTGCGAGATCAGATCACATGAGCGTCGGAGATGGAGAGTTTGGATCTCCAGCAGAGGTGCAGCCTTCGATCTCTGCACCAGTATTACCATCCACCCGATCGGCACAGACCTCCGAGAGTTCTTCCGCGATCGGCGGCCGCACTGTACTTCGACTTGATGCTCAGGGGATGTAAGTATATACTAATTAAAAATATTTTATTTATGTTTTTAAGTCATTTACTTATAAACTTGCATTTTTTTAACAGATTCATTGAGCAGCATCATGTCTCCAGCCACATCAGCGCCGTTTTTCAGAGGCGTGCAGATCCCAGTGGCTACGATTGGCGCCACGTATCGCCAGCCACGAGGGAGTTTTATTTTTCTGAGTTTCAGGTAAACTTATTAAATACAATTTATCAGTGATATAAATTCTTTAAAGTTAATAAATTCAGAAACTAACTGTTTATTTTAATGCAGAAAAAGTTTACGTGGGATCCTGCCACCCATGATGCCATTAGGGCAGCATGGGAGGCTCTGACGCGACGCCGATACTCCGACATGCTTCATCGTTGGAGGTCATCGGGTCAGCGTCCTGCGCACGTGCCAGAGGGTATTTGGCACGAGTGGCAGCAGGCCTGGAGTCCGATGGCTGGCGCAGGAGGTCCGCATCAGCCAGCACGAACCGCCGATCTGAGAAGGGCGGTCCTGGCACGGGTCTCTCCTGTCATACTTCGGGCTCCATTTCGATTCAGGAGCACAGACGGCGTATGGTAAGAAAACATAAATATTTTAATTACTATTTTAGTTATTTACAAATATTTGTATTAATATCATTTTTTTTATTGTTATAGACTGAGCAGGAGGGCGGAGATCCTGGTGAGTTTCGTCTATTCAGGGCGACACACACCAGGAGGGACGGCTCCTGGGTCGACACGCGATCACGGGAGGTTGCGGTAAGAAATTAGATTTATGTAGTATCTGTTTAATTTCTAAAATTTTATTTCGAGAAATTTATTAACTCATTTATTGTTGATTTCATAATTTCAAGACACGAGTCGAGGAGCTTCGCTCCCAGGCATCGCAGGTCGACTCTACTGATGGGGAGACGCCCGTCGAACTCTCAGCAGAGGAGAGTCGACGTGTGTTTTTGGAGGCTGTTGGTGCCCAGCCACGAGACCGCAGGGTCTATGGTATGGGCACTAGAGCTTCTACATTTTTTCTCCATCAGGCCTCCAGCTCGCGAGTTCCTGCTGATCTTCCTCCCGAGCGTTTATAGGAGCTTCGCAGATCTATTGCAGAGGAGGTTCGGCAGGAGGTCGAGCAGGATTTTGAGGATCGTATGCGAGGCCGAGATCAGGAGGTTGCAGACATGCGAGATGAGATGCATTATTTGCGGGATATGGTTAGACGCTTGTCGCAGAGTCTTCAGCCTCCACAGCCTCCACGTGATCATTCAGATTCTTGATGTATTTTTTTTCTTTTTTATGTTGTAAAAACTTCAAAATTTTAATATATAAATTATTTTTTGAAATATATTATTGTTTGGATTGAGTGAAAAATGTTTGTATCAATATTTAGATTTAGCGAAATTGAATTAACAGTTTTAATTTTTAATCATTTAAATATTTTTAAAAAAAATTTACGATGCATTAGCGACTGATATTGGATCGCTAATATTTTTAAAATATTATTATTAAATATTACGATGCAATGACCTGGCATCGCAATAATTTAAAAATAAATTTAATAGCGACGCATTAGCGACTACAATTGAGTCGCTATTTTATCTTAAAAATTATTTTAAATATTGCGACGCAATTACCTTGCATCGCAATATTTTAAAATAATTTTTATTTACGACGCATTAGAGCGTCGCAATATTTAATAATAATTTTTTTAAAAAATTAATTTTAAATATTGCGACGCAAATTTGTGCATCGCAATATTTAATAATAATTTTTTTTCTAACTAAATTTATTTTTAAATTTAGCGACGCATTTTCATGCGTTGCAATATTGCGACGCAATGTGGCATCGCAAGAGCGTCGCAGAGAGTCGCAATATTGCGACGCAATTGCGACAAAAGGGTATTGCGACGGACAGTTGAGCGATGCCCTCGTTGCGTCGCTATTGCGTCGCAATATCATGTTTAGCGACGCAATTGCGACGCATTTGGGCGTCGCAATATTTAAAATCTCTTGTAGTGTATGGAATTAAATATGGGTTATCACAATCTTTCCACCTTATAATACGACGTCCTCATTAAGTCGGGCCATTGGTGCTGCAAAGATGGCTCCACGCCATGGCGAGACTTCACCATCGTTCCCTATGGATAGCCCTTTTCTTAGGCCCGACCATCAACTTCTGGATACTCGAGTCTGCTCTTATACCATTTGTAATGCTCCAAGCCCACCCGCTAGCCCAATTAACCTCGTTAGCGAGTCAAAATTACTGGTCTAAAAACTCTGAGTGAAAGTTGATAGGTAGCAAGTAGACATGAGTTATAAATACATAATACATCCCTCTTCCGTTTAATGTGGGACTAAATGTGAGGTATCATAATATTTTAGGTACATTGGTTTTGTGTAAGTTTTTTGTTAGTCGGATATAACAAAATGAACCTGTTGCAGCCTATCAAGTGTGGACCAAGATTTTGGCAGCCCATCAAGGGTACTCAAGCTTGAACTATTAAACAGCCCAAGCCTACCCTAGTCTAATATTTTTTATTAATTTTTAGCTAGGTTTTGTAATATTAACTAATGGATCGGTGCAAATGTGGACCTAGGCTACCTCCATTTTAAGTATATGTAGCATTTTTTAAAATGAAAAAAACATGATCAAGAAGTTCAAGGCCTGGCTTGATTTTTAGTTTCACAAAAAAAAAAAGGTTTGTTAACGGGCTAATGAATTGGTGCATATGTGAACCTGAGTTATCTCCATTTTTATTATTTTTTTAATATTTAAATTACTTTTATTATCTTTAAATATGAAAAAAAAATAAAGAGAGGAAGTTTGTGGCTCAATTCCACTCTGAAGCCCAAGGAAAGGCATAGCTAGGCCTCGAAGAAGACAAGCCCAAATGTTGGAATGGGCCTAGCTGAGGCCTCATTATCCCAAAGGTATGACTCGGCCCATGAAGAAGTCTAACCCCAATTGTGAAAAGTCTTGCTACACCGGGGGAAGGGGGGTGGGGTGGTATAGGAGCCGCACCATGCCCAATGATTGGCGCTTGCACGCGGCATGCGTGCCAAAGTAGAAAAGGATGATTTTGCCTTTAACATATTGCAATCCATCCTTTCTTGCTTTAGCATGCGTGCCGTGTGCACGAGCTAATCATCGGGGCTGATGCACGCTTGGTGCAATGCCTCTAGTACAACAATACTTTTCTTCATAGATGTAATAAAAGGAAGAATTTTATTGTACCATGCAGAATGCTTACATCATGCATAATGATTGATTTGCATGGTAAAAATATTTTTATTTTTTTTGTGTTGCATGTGCACAAAGATTAATTACCATGTGCAATGCATGCATTCGTTTATTATGCACAGTGCATAAGAACTTTTTTTTTTTGATGAAATGTTGATGAGAAGGCTTACAAGCCTAACATAAAAGAAGTTAAAGAAGCACTCCGAACCAACTGTTAGAGAAAGTTTAAATAATAAAAAAAAGAAAGAAAGAAAGAACACCCGCGATCGGGCTTCATTGACGCAACGTTCCAACGGAACATTGCGTGAACGTTGGAAGGCCAACGTTTTAGAAACGGCCCAAATAATTTATTTTGTAAGCCGTTTTTGACGTAATTTGGGGCTAATGGCTATTAGGCTTTTAAGGCCATTATGGGCCGAGCCATTAGAGCTTTTATGGGCCGAGCCTATAAATAGGCTTAGGGATTCAGATTGAGAAAATGTATCAATCTAGAATAATTTGGAGTAGCCCTATATGATTTATTTTATCTCATTTTATTTAAATATTTTATTAATCTTTTCTTGGGCATCTGAAGGTAATCGTTGGGTTTGCACCTCCACACGATCGTGCTCGTAGTAGGAGGATCGAGTCGAACCGGGTTGTTGTACCTTGGGAACAGATCGCCAACAACCTGCACGAAGGGGCAAAAATCTGATCCTTAGGGCAGTGTCTAACACGCCTCGGTCCTGATTTGATCATCTTATCTTTTGGTTTTACTTTATTTGTATATTTAATTTTCTATAACATATTTCTAGCAAATTTAGAAAGGGATTTTTTTGTAAGATTGAAAATATTTTCCAACAGCTAAGGATCAATTTTTTTTTCTTCTTTTCTAGAAATTGCTAGATTTTTATTCCATCTTCTTATTCTGTTTTTGCATTTGCTCAACATATAAAGTTTTTATGCCACCCTGAAATGCCTGTGCATTAATGGTGCAAATGTTGCTATGCTAAATTATGATCATCCATAATTATCTCTTGAAATACTGCTTGCTAATATAATATTGACAGTAAATTTTATCTATGTTTGACTCCAAATAATTTTATCTAATTTTTTATTTGACTTAATGTTTATTCCATTTCTTTTCTGATGTTATACATGCTACTTGACTAGAAGGGTCACTCCACAAATATATTACCAATACTGATGATAGTAAATTTACTTGGAATGTTATTAGTTTCTTGTTTATATCATATTTTCTCCAATATGAACGTGGTTTTCCTTATGTAGACTGTTATGAACCAAAGTTTTCCATCATGATTAATATTTCTCTTCATTGCACCACTACTCCTCAAAACCCTATAGAGATCTTATTGCTAAATGAGATGCTTTTTGCCTTAATGGTAAATTGGAGACTTGGACATTGTAACTGGCACCGCATAACCAACCATATCTTATCTGGGAAACTACTATCAATTTAGAAGGCAGTTTGCACTGCAATGAAAATTGTGACATTATGAGAACTGTGGTCCATCTCATCCCTCCACCATTCATGCATCTCACATTCTCAGCCACACACATTATTGTTGTCTTTTCTTCTCATGTACAAGACATCCCTAATGTTAGGGTAGCTACGCATCTGAGATTCATGAGGGGATGTTTGGATGCCCATGGCCCTTTTATGCTAATTGCCTGCGCATGTACAGGTCTTTCTTTTCGAGAAGAAGTGAGAAAGAGAGAGTCAGAGGGATGGTGAAGCCTTTTAATCACCATGTTTTGATTTTCTATGAATAAGAAAAATCACCTTTTAGATGGGACAGCCTGTCACCAAAATATTAGGATTGGTTGCTTGATAGAATTTCCAATTTCTCTAATTTTTTCTTGCCTTCTTAACTGCAAACACTTAGATGGTTTAGTGGATTTGTGGACATGTGAATAGATCATCCAAACATGTACAATTGAAGTTATAATTTTACTGCTAACAGCATGTAGTATTTTTCTAAAAAAATTTACTGTCAACAGGGACCTAAGTTGAAATTATAATCTTCCCTATTTTTTATCTATCAGGTTTGATGTTATCTTATTATTTACATGACAATGACAATCTGGTGGTCAATAGGGGTGCATGCTTGGCATGGCCATAGGGTCAATTAATGGACAACTGCATTGTATCCCAATGATGAACCTAATTTCCATGCCTATACAAGTCACTATTTTTCCACTTATTGTTCTGTACCAATAAAATGTGGATAGATGTGATACACATGGGAGGAAATTTCAATGTTACATTACAAAAAACAATGCCATGAGGACTTTCTTGAGTGTTAATATATTTATATAGGGAGAGGTGCTGAGCCATCTTCTTAATACATAGCATGAGGGCATTCTTGTCCATGAAAGTGAAAGGAAAAAAAGAAGCCCTTAACCAGATAATGGTTGGTTTAGTAATGGTTGCATTAATGGTGGGTTAAGCAAGTGCTAATGACAGCGAATTACTTTGTTCACTGAATAGATGGACAAGGGGTGAAGTCAACAAACAGGTGGTTAACCATTCAGCATGCAAACAAAGCCTTATTGAAAAACACATGCTTGCATTTGTGCACAAAATATATGCGTGCTTGTATATAAATGTATTTTCATATCATTTTATTATTTTACTTGCAGCTACTAGCATATATATTTGCATTCTAACATAAATGCAAAAGTTTTTCTATTCCAGATAAGTGTTTCTGGTATAGTGGTAAAAGCATTTTAATATCTCCTTGTTGTGTTGTTCGTTGCTAGACAAAAGTGATAGCATTGGGCAAATACTTATTGCTTACCTACTATTGTGAATCTTTCATGTTACCAAATGGCAAAGAATGGATGAACTTGGATGCTGTGATAAGGTATGTCATATAAATGCTCTATTTTGAGTCTTTTGATATATATTGCCATGAGATTTAATAAATTTTTTTATAATTTATTAAATAATCTCATGACCGTTGGAATATCCAACTTATTGTTTATCTTGTATTTGGATATTCAATTCTAATATATCTTTGCTTGATTCACTTATTTAAGGTCTAATAAAATAAAATAAAATAAAATAAAATAATATATATATATATATATATATATATATATATATATATATATATATCTTTGAAATTTGCCTAGAAGAATTTGGCAAATCAATTAACCAAGGAGTTATTTAGGAGTGGAGTCCTAGATTCATCAAGAGGATGTGGCTTAAGCCCATTATTTGGTCGCCAGCAGTGGATACCCAACCTCTGTGATTGGAGATCCCATGAATGATGTTCAATGTGATAGAAACGAAGCTATTTGAGTGATCGTGTTAGAGCACAAATTTTTGAAAAATTTTTTATCCCATCCCTATGATGAGTGCTCTTATAAAGTGATAAATAAATTTGTATAAGGTTGAGTTATACTCTTAATAGATCCGAGGTAGGTTATCTATAGGGTATTGTCACAAATACCCTTAGGATTCACCTATATAAGAATCGTCATATTAGGCCGTGACTAAAGGTTTGGGCTAACCTTAAAGAATTCTCATAAAAAATCAAGGTACTAAGCGCAAGGCCTTTAATATGCGCTGACCGCTTAAACCCAATTGATCCATACTGTGTGTGTGATTAGTAAAAGTCTGAGTCAAAGGACCTAGTTCAAGGTCTAATCCACTATGGTTCCTTCAGATATATACAATCAACACTAAGTAATGTTCAAGTCCATAGGACACCTCACCTATTATGCAGTATAAGATGCCCTAAAATTTTTATTATATTTATTTTATTTTATTTTTATTTTAAACTTTTGTGGAGATTGTTAGAAAAAGTTTAAATAATAAAAAAAAGAAAGAAAGAATGCCCGTGACCGGGCTTCATTGGAACGTTGCGTGAACGTTGGAAGGCCAACATTTCAAAAACGGCCCAAATAATTTATTTTGTAAGCCATTTTTGATGTAATTTGGGGCTAACAGCTATTAGGCCTTTAAGGCCATTATGGGCCGAGCCGTTGGAGCTTTTATGGGCCGAGCCTATAAATAGGCTTATGGATTCAGATTGAGAAAAGGCATCAATCTAGAATAATTTGGAGTAGCCCTATATGATTTGTTTTATCTCATTTTATTTATATTTTATTAATCTTTTCTTGGACATCTGAAGGTAATCGTTGGCTTTGCACCTCCATACGATCGTGCTCGTAGTAGGAGGATCGGGTCGAGCCGGGTCGTTGTACCTTGGGGACAGATCGCCAACAACCTGCATGAAGGGGCAAAAATTTAATCCTTAGGGCAGTGTCTAACTCGCCTCTGTCCTGATTTGATCCATCTTATCTTTTGATTTTACTTTATTTGTATATTTAATTTTCTATAACATATTTCTAATATATTTCTAGCAAATTTAGAAAGAAATTTTTTGTAAGATTGAAAATATTTTCCAACACCAACATCATCCGCATACATTTAAACTTTTATATAATTTATTGAATGATTTTCTTATCTATATATAGTTTCTTTTCTCAATATATGATTTATAAAATTAGATCATCGATACCAATTCCATGATTCTACCAACCGCACAAATTTCTCATCCGTTCAAGGCCCAGTAATTTCATCACGAAAGAGCAAACTGGCAAGCATGAACCCAAAGCCTGGAAAGAAATATATCCTATGTAAAAGAGCCGATCAACTTTGCTGAAAGCAAAAGATCTAGTTATCATACCTGAAACTTGGAGGCTTAGCGGGTGAATAGAAAACCGGGTGCACAAAAAATCGTCATTGCATTGATATTCGTGCAAAGCGGCTAAGGCTGACCTCCTCCTACCGTCTCCTTCCGGGCTTCCCTAGCTCGGCCTCTTCCGGGCCTCCGTAGCTCGGCCTCTTCCGGGCTTCCCTAGCTCGGCCTCTTCCGGGCCTCCATAGCTCGGCCTCTCCCGGGCTCCTAGCTCGGCTCTTCCGGGCTTCCGCTCGGCCTCTTCCGGGCTTCCCTAGCTCGGCCTCTCCGGGCTTCCCTAGCTCGGCCTCTCCGGGCTTCCCTAGCTCGGCCTCTTCCGGGCTCCGTAGCTCGGCCTCTTCCGGGCTTCCCTAGCTCGGCCTCTTCCGGGCTTCCCTAGCTCGGCCCCTTCCGGGCTCCGTAGCTCGGCCTCTTCCGGGCTTCCGTAGCTCGCTTCTACCTAGCGATCCACGCCTGACGTCTACCTCCGCGGAACCTGACGCGGGAGAGCTCAAGCTTACCCGAGCAGCACCTTAGGCAGGGAATCATGTTGAGACGTGGCCTAAGACCTATCGTAACCGCCCCAGGTCTACTCACCCAGATCCCAAGACATCAAGGAGCTCTCCCAGCCGTCGATCCCTTAACAGACAAGGCGTGGATTCTAACGGCCCCACAACGGCCTGATTCTGTCTACCCCGTATCGTAACAACCTCAGACCTTCCAGAAGATGCTCAAGTCCCCAGGTGACAGTCTATAAATCAGATTGGCAGATTCCCTCAGGTACGCACTCTTGACGCACAAAAACTCCTCATTCCTCTCTCCGGCAGCTCGTCGGTGCTCTGCCCTCCTAGAGCTCCCGATTGGCCGCCCCCTGGAGAGGTCTCCCGGAGAGATCCACCTCCCCATTGTCTGGTTGATCGCCGATTCCTTCCTCACTGACTTGAGCGTCGGAGGGCCTTCCGCGGAGGACCACCCCCGGCGTCCTTCCGCGTGTGGGCTTCCTTTTTGCAGGTCCGCCGCACCCCACTCCCTGAGGATCGACCGCGCCCGAGTCGGAGGACGGATCCCGGCGGCAACAGATTGGCGCTAGAGGAAGGGCCTCAAGTCCCATTAAAACTTGAAAAAAGGAGACAAGGATCTTAATCCGGAGAAGAACCTCTCTGATGGCCAACCGGAAGAGAGGAGCAACCTCTGATGCTCCAAGATCAGGTCGCCTCCCAGAGGCCTGATCCGACTGGCGCCACAGCGCCGCAACCCCCCTGTCGAGACTCCGTCGCCGCCTGCCATTCCGGTGACCCAGGACCAGTTTGCTACGCTGGTCCAGCAAGTCCAGGCTCTTACCCACCTGGTCCAGGAGCGCTTGCACCTCCTCCTGCTTCGCATCCCCAGAAAGAAACGGCGACTTCTTCTTCGCCGGCAACCTCCTCCTCTGATCCGCATGAATCAGCGGATCCCCCACATCGCCCCAGGGGGACAAACCGGTCCCTCGAACCGGTTACGATAGAGATCCTCCCAGATCTCGGCGAGCCCGCTCCCTCTCTCCGGCGACGTCTCACCATGATTCGACGCCGTCCTTGCGGTTCTCGCGCCCAGCTCCTCCTCTAGCCGGTGAGGAGGAGATCCGCCGTCAGATCCAAGAAATGCGTCAGGAGCTGGACGCCGCCAAGCAGATCCATCTGCCCCAGCCCAAAGCAGAGCAGGGCATCCCTTTCTCTAAGGGGATCATGGAGGAAGTGATTCCCTCCCACGTCAAGCTGCCAACCGTCGAGCCCTATCACGGCTCCACTGATCCGGACGACCATCTCAGCAGCTTCCGGTCAATAATGATGTTCCACGGAGCATCTGATGCGATCCTCTGCCGAGCCTTCCCATCCACCCTCAGAGGATCCGCCCGAACCTGGTTCAACGCCTTGAAACCGGGTTCCATTGATTCATTCGACGAGCTGAGCCACCTTTTTATTGGCCAGTTCGTCAGCAGCCGCCGCCACCGACGGAGATCCGACTCCCTCTCCGAAGTCAAGCAAAGAGAGGGGGAGTCCTTGAGAATTATCTTGGCCGTTTCAACAAGGCCATGTTGGAGGTGGACCACCTTAATCATGAGGTGGCTATGTCCGCCCTGGCGGGGGGAGTTTCAAAGGAGAGCGACTTCTATTTGGCAATGGAAGTCAGCTACCCCCCATGTCTGTCTGATATGATGGCCCTTGCGGACAAATACGCTCGGGTCGAGGAGTCGCGGAGAGTGGCCCGCGCTGAGCAGGCAAGAAGAAGCAAGAGCCCAAAGTCCCGACAGACACCGCCCTGCCCGTCGGCCAAGTCCGCCTCGCCGCCAAAGAGTCCCTCCGCTGCCGCCAAGGAATCGCTCCCGGAGTCCCCCCAGGCGATTCGATCGCTACACTCCGCTGACTGTGCCCCGGGCGCAATCCTCATGGAGATAGAGCGCCAGCTTCCCCGACCAGTACCTCTCCGAGGGAACCCGACCCGAAGAGATCCCGCCAAGTACTGCCGCTACCATAGGGAGCATGGTCATGACACTGAAGAATGCTGGCAGCTGAAGAATGAGATCGAGAGACTGATTCGGCGGGGACGGTTGGACCAGTTCAGAAGGCACCCGAGCCACCACAAGGAGGTGATCGCCAGCCCGAGCTCCCACAACTCCCTCCTCCACCAAATCCGCCCGTGGTTGGCCGTATCAACATGATTGAAGAGGCCGGCGGATCGAGCTCCAGGGGCGACGGTGATGCACCGGTGCCAAAGAAGGCACGCAGGCGAACTCTCCTTTTCTGATGATGATCTTCTTGGGATACAGCTTCCCCATGATGACGCACTTGTTGTATCCCTTAACTTGAACAATTATGATGTAAGCCGAATCCTGGTCGATAGTGGAAGCTCGGTAAACGTTTTGTACCTCGGTGTGTTTGCCAGGATGAAATTGCTCATGGAAAACCTTCGAGCCGTGGATTCCACCCTGATGGGATTCACCGGCGACGTCATCATCCCAGAAGGAATCGTCACCCTGACGGTCCGCGCAGGAACCTGGCCCCTTGTAACCATTGTACAGACCGACTTCCTAGTGACCGACCTCAGGTCCCCATACAACGCCATATTCGGCAGGCCCGGCTTGATGTCCCTTAAGGCGGTTGTCTCTATCCCGCATCTGTCTATGAAGTTCCCCACCGAGCAGGAGTTGGAGTGGTTCGGGGAAGTCAAGCCATGGCTCGGCAATGTTTCGTCACGAGCCTTCAGTCCAGAATGCCCGAGGTTGACGGGCTAGACGCTCGCGAGGACTTCGCCGAACAACGGGGAACCGGCGGAAGAACTGGAAGAAGTACCGCTGGACGAAGCTCGGCCCGACCGAACCATAAGGATCGGGTCGCTACTCAAGGAGAGCCTCGTCGCGAGCTGATCAGATTCCTCCAAAGCAATGCGGACATCTTCGCCTGGACCGCCTCCGACATGCCAGGGATTAGCCCCGAGGTCCTCGTCCATCGTCTCAATGTGGACGAGATGCACAGGCCTGTTAAGCAGAAGAAGAGAAGCTTCGCCCCAGAGCGGCAAAAAGCCATTGAAGAGGAGGTCGACAAACTCATCAAAGCCAATTTTGTCCGAGAGGTAAATTACCAAGTTGGCTGTCAAATGTCGTCATGGTGAAAAGTCGAATGGCAAATGGAGGATCTGCATCGACTTCACCGACCTCAACAAGGCATGCCCGAAGGACAGCTTCCCCCTCCCTCGGATCGACCAGCTCGTGGACGCCACCTCAGGCCACCAAATGCTGTCATTCATGGATGCCTATTCGGGCTACAATCAGATCCGGATGGCCCCCGAAGATGAAGAAAAGACCGCCTTCATAACCGACCGAGGTACCTACTGTTACCGAGTTATGCCTTTCGGTCTTAAAAATGCAGGAGCGACCTACCAGCGGCTGGTCAACAAGGTGTTCAAGGAGCAAATCGGCCGGAACATGGAGGTGTACGTGGATGATATGCTGGTCAAAAGCAAGGAAGCGCTGCGCATGTTGAGGACCTCGCGGAGAGCTTTGCCACGCTGCGCAAATATGGGATGAAGCTCAACCCAACCAAGTGCGCCTTCGGCGTCAATTCCGGGAAGTTCCTCGGCTTCATGGTCTCCCAGCGAGGTATCGAGGCTAACCCCAGAAGATTCAAGCTCTCCAACAAATGGCGCCCCCAGCGTCTATTAAGGAGGTCCAGCGCCTAACCGGGAGGATAGCGGCCCTTAACCGCTTCGTGGCTCGGTCGGCCGAGAGATGCCTCCCCTTCTTCAAAACTCTCCGATCGGCCAAAAATTTCCAGTGGACTCCTGAGTGCCAGAAATCATTTCAAGATCTCAAGAAGTACCTCGGCTCGCCTCCGCTTCTCAGTAGTCCGACCCCGGGAGAGACCCTATTTCTGTACCTGGCCGTTTCGGAGGCGCAGTTTGCTCGGTGCTAGTCAAAGAAGAAGGCAAAATCCAGAAGCCGATCTACTATGTGAGTAGGCTGCTCCGCGATGCGGAGACGAGGTACACCAGGATTGAGAAGATGGTGCTGGCCTTGATCACCTCAGTCCGGAAGCTGCGGCCTTATTTTCAAGCACATTCAGTGACGGTCCTGACCGATCAACCCATCAAGGCGGTGGTCCACCGTCCAGAAACATCGGGGAGGATGACCAAATGGGCCGTCGAACTAAGCGAGCATGACATACATTTTCAACCTCGCCCGGCCATCAAAGCCCAAGTGCTGGCCGACTTCCTCCTCGAGTGTACCATCCCGAGGACGGCTCTACCCCAGAAAATCCCGAAGGACCAAAGCCTGAAGCTCGGTGGCTCCTTCACGTCGATGGGTCGTCCAATGCCCATCACTCCGGTGCGGGTCTAGTTCTCACCAGCCCAGAGGGGATGATCTTCGAATATGGCGTCCGATTCTCCTTCCCGGCTTCCAACAACGAAGCCGAGTACGAGGCCCTGTTAGCTGGTCTCCGGATCGCCCGCAACCTGAAGGTGGAAAAGCTTAACGCCTTCACCGACTCTCAGCTGGTGGCCGGCCATGTGCGGGGAGAGTTTGAAGCCCGAGAACCCAACATGATTCGATATCTCCAAGAGGTGCGCGGCCTACTTCCCCATTTTGCCGAGTTTGAAATTATTCAAATTCCTAGATCGGAAAACGCCCGTGCCGACCTACTCTCCCGATTGGCAACCGCGGAGACGATGGATGCTGAACAAAAATTCCATCTGGAGACTCTGGAAAAGCCGAGTATCATGGAAGCCGACCGGGTGATGCAAATCGAGCCGAACCATCCTGGTTCGACCCTATCCTCAACTATCTCAAAGAAGGGTCGCTCCCATCCGACCGAAGAGAGGCCAGGAAATTGAAGCTGCAGGCGACCCACTATGTATTGATTGACAACCAGCTTTACAAGCGGTCTTTTTCTATGCCGCTGCTCAGATGCCTCCGCCCATCCGAGGCGAACTATGCTCTACGAGAGGTACATGAAGGGATTTGCGGCAACCATCTGGGAGGCCGGTCCCTATGCCACAAGGTGCTGCGGCAAGGCTATTACTGGCCGACCATGCAGAAAGACGCGGACGATCTAGTCCGAGCCTGTGACGCCTGCCAGAGACATTCAAGCATCCAGAGGCTCCCTTCCGCCGAGCTAGTTTCTATATCCTCCGCTGGCCCTTTGCCAAGTGGGGGATGGACATCCTCGGCCCATTCCCGCTTGCGACGGGACAGCGAAAATTCTTATTTGTCGCCATCGACTACTTCACCAAGTGGGTTGAAGCGGAAGCAGTTGCCCAAATCACCGAAGCACGGGCCAGAGACTTTGTGTGGAGGTCCATCATCTGCCGGTTCGGCCTCCCCCACACCATAATCACCGATAACGGTAAGCAGTTCGACAATTCCAAGTTCCGCCAATTCTGCGAGGAGCATGGAATCCGTCACCACCTTACTTCGGTCGGGCACCCACAAGCCAACGGAGCGGCCGAAGTGACCAACAGGACTCTCCTCCAAGGAATCAAAGCTCGCCTCTCTAGAGCCCAAGGCAGGTGGGCGGATGAGCTGCACCATGTCTTGTGGGCCTATCGCACCACCCCGAGAATCCGACGGGCGAGACTCCATTCCGAATGGCTTTTGGTACGGAGGCCGTCATCCCTGTGGAAATAGGCCTCCCATCTTTGCGGGTGGAGAGTTATTCAGAGGAAGCCAGCAACGAGCAACTCCGCACCAACCTCGACTGGTAGAGGAAGTCAGAGAAAAGGCCCGAATCAGGACGGCTGCTTATCAACAGAGGGTGGCTCGGTACCATGCCTCCAGGTCAAGGGAAAAACCTTCCTACCCGGCGACCTTGTCCTCCGAAAAGCTTCTGTATCCAAACCGCTGGAGCAAGGAAAGCTGGCGCCGAACTGGGAAGGCCCGTACCAAATCACGGAGATCATTGGGCCAGGAACCTACAAGCTGCAGGATCTCGATGGGAAATCCGTCCCCCGAACGTGGAACTCGGACAACCTCCGCAAATACTATCAATAGGGTATGTCCTTTATGCTTCGCCAGTTATCTATTTTCCCGCAACTTGTTATGTGAATCGATTATGCACCATATTGCCATAAATCATAAAAGGAAATAGATGCTGCTTACCAATCCTCGGTACAACCGAGTTATCTGCCTGGACAGGAAATCTCCGAACCTTGGCAAGGAACCTTGGCAGGGCCAAGTAAAAAATCTCCGAACCTTGGCAGGGCCAAGTAAAACAAAGTCTCCGAACCTTGGCAGGGCCAAGTAAAACAAATCTCCGAACCTTGGCAGGGCCAAGTAAAACAAAGTCTCCGAACCTCGGCAGGGCCGAGCAACAAATCTCCGAACCTTGGCAGGGCCAAGTAAAACATTCTCCGAACCTCGGCAGGGCCGAGCAACAAATCTCTGAACCTTGGCAGGGCCAAGTAAAACAAAGTCTCCGAACCTTGGCCGGGCCCAAAATCTCCGAACCTTGGCAGGGCCAAGTAAAACAAAATCTCCGAACCTTGGCAGGGCCAAGTAAAACAAAGTCTCCGAACCTCGGCAGGGCCGAGCAACAAATCTCCGAACCTTGGCAGGGCCAAGTAAAACAAAGTCTCCGAACCTTGGCCGGGCCGAACAAAATCTCCGAACCTTGGCAGGGCCAAGTAAAACAAAGTCTCCGAACCTCGGCAGGGCCGAGCAACAAATCTCCGAACCTTGGCAGGGCCAAGTAAAACAAAGTCTCCGAACCTCGGCAGGGCCGAGCAACAAATCTCCGAACCTTGGCAGGGCCAAGTAAAACAAAGTCTCCGAACCTTGGCCGGGCCAAGTAAAACAAAATCTCCGAACCTTGGCAGGGCCAAGTAAAACAAAGTCTCCGAACCTCGGCAGGGCCGAGCAACAAATCTCCGAACCTTGGCAGGGCCAAGTAAAACAAAGTCTCCGAACCTCGGCAGGGCCGAGCAACAAATCTCCGAACCTTGGCAGGGCCAAGTAAAACAAAATCTCCGAACCTTGGCAGGGCCAAGTAAAACAAAGTCTCCGAACCTCGGCAGGGCCGAGCAACAAGTCTCCGAACCTCGGCAGGGCCGAGCAACAAATCTCCGAACCTTGGCAGGGCCAAGTAAAACAAAGTCTCCGAACCTTGGCGGGGCCAAGTAAAATGTTTCACCGAGCCATGACAAGGCTAGGTAGAAACCACTCGGGCTAAGACCCCAGCGAAAGGTCTACAAGCCTCGACCAAAGCCGAACGGCCCTCAAACAGTCCCCGAAGGACTTCACCCGGTTCGAAAACGGGCGATAAACGAAGACCATCGGCATGCGAAGAAAATGCCACCATTGGCAGAATTCCCCTAAGAGGCTATAAGGTCTCGCATAACCAGCCGATGGCCCCAGGCTGGGCCAGGAAACTCTCCCTAGCAGTAGAGAGCCTTTGAGAGGCCCCCTGCAACCCGTCACGCGACATATCTACGATTAATGCGCAGGACAATGGGACTAGACCGACACCCAAGTCCGTCGAGCGTATCAAGATAATCATTCTCAAAGAAGAAAGAAATTCCTAAAAACGAGTCTATTTTCCATTTAAATGAGAAGGAGCCATTGCAAGGCACAAAAGACACAGAAAAACAAAAACAAAAACAGGGGCGGGCGAGGCCCTGGGGTCAGTTGCCCCCAGAACCCAGCAACTTCTCCAGGAGTGCAGTCAGGTCAGCCACCTGCTGACGAAGCAGCCGAATCTCCTCCTCCTGCCGACCCATCACCCGACGTGAGGCCTCCGCCTCCCGAACCGAGACATCCAGGAACTCCTCGGCGGTCCTAGCGAGCCGCTCATTGATCGCAAGGCCCGACGCAAGGGTCAGCCCATCGACAATCACGGAGGTCCCCCTCTCCTCCGGGTAGACGGGTTGCTGACCGAGGAACGCGAGTCAGTTGACGACCGCGCTGGAGAGTCCATTTTTTAGAGCTCAGACCGAGGGATGGCCAAAACCGATCCCCCTCGGTCATATTTATACCCGCCAGGCAGGTATCTCGATCGGCCGCGCCGCGAGCACCGACCCACGAGAATTCACCACGTGTTGACATTCTAATGCGTGAGGAATCCAAAGAGTCGCGCCCTAATCCCGAGTAAGATCAATAAGCGCGGAGGTTCCCGAGGCGAACACTTTCCGATCTGTCGCCCCCTGCATTAAATGCATTTAGCGCTTCCCCAGGCTGCTTAATATGCCCCTCTTCCTCGGAAAGCGTGGAAGTCCGTCGCTCGAGCGATAAATTACCCCCTCGGAAAGAGCAGCATCGCCAGTAAAGGCGTGACAACACGCCGCCCGTTCCGCTCGAGCGCCCCCTCCCTTGAGCGCCGCGCGGACCTAACGCCGTAGCCTGCAAACGGCGACTGATTCGCTCCCTCTGAGCTATCATTTCTCCGAACCTCGGCAGGGCCGAGCTACCAATTCTCCGAACCTCGGCAGGGCCGAGCTATCAGTTCTCCGAACCTCGGCAGGGCCGAGCTACCAATTCTCCGAACCTCGGCATGGCCGGGCTACCAATTCTCCGAACCTCGGCAGGGCCGAGCTATAAAGTTCTCCGAACCTTGGCAGGGCCAAGTGAGATTTTCTCCAAACCTCGGCAGAGCCGAGTTACAAAATCCTTCAAACCTTGGCAGAGCCGAGTAATACGTTCCCCGAAACTCGACTATCTCGAGTGACTAAATCCTTAAACCATGACAAAAAGGGGTGCAGACTCCCCGAACTTCGGCCAAAGCCGACTCACGATACTCCGAGCTTCGATAAAAGCGGAGCACAAAATACCAGACTCCTGACCTAAGCAAGGAGCGTATTTCGCCGAACAATCTCTGCACCGCCGCATACGAACCTCGATTAGTTCGGGCAACATAAGACCCTCGTCTAAGGGCGAGCGAGACACTTTTATGCCCCACAAACGGCAAATAGCAATGGGTTCGGCACAAGAAAAGATAGAGATCAAAACATTGAATATAACTCTCTTTATTGCCGATCATGATCAATTACAAATGCCTCACAGGCATTACAAAAGCATTGAAATGCATAAAATAAGGGCAAATACAAAACCCGGCAACTGCTCCAAAGCAAGCCTAGACAACTGCGGCGCTCCAACACCCGGATCGACAAATCATGCAAACCAAGAAACGGCCAAATCCGCCTGGGCAGGATGAATTAAAAGATCCAAAAGGAGGCATGGCCCGCGGATGCTGATTCTAGGATCCAGACGATCCAGCCCGCTCCCCTAGGAGGGGGCGCTGAATCGTATGCCGCCGCCCAGCCAAGAGAAATCGGGGACCATCCAACCCCGGTTGCTCCCATATTTTCCCTCCCGTGGCAAGGATTCCCCTCAGAAAAGAGACGGGAACCCAAGCCAGCGAAAAGGGGGAGGCCTGCGCATACCACGGAGGCGTCCATACACCTCCCACCCCGCGTCTCCGAGCAGGAACCGCAGAAACCACAACGGAAGCGCATGTGTGCTCTCCGTATGATCTCTGCCCCCTCCATGTGTGCTCTCCGTATGATCTCCGAGACTCGTCCCCTAAGGATGATCCATCCTTCAGCTGCTCCCCGGTCGCCCCAGCTATCCGGCGGCAAGGAGCCCATGAAAGGAAAAGTCGATCCTTCCACTCGTAGCAACAGAGAAATGAGCATGGTAGAAGTTCCAACAAGAAAAGAAAACTTTGGAGATAGCCAAACATGGCCCCCTTTCCCCCTTTTTTATAGGCAGGAAAGACTCGAGATGAGCCATCAAAGCTGAGAGTCCCGAGATTCAAACACCTGTCCCACGCCTCCACATGGCCCCTCACGATAAACGTAGCACCCCACTGCGCGCCAAACTCACCGCCTGAACCAGGACGTGTACGAAGATCCCTTCCTGATCCCGGATCGCAGTCATTAAAAGCAGGAAATCGTCCGCTGACGCTTCGAAAATCGGTGGGCTCAGAAAATCGTCCTTTGAAAAAGTACTGTCCAATAGTGGACGGTTGCGTGCGCATCACAACGAGGTAGCCTGCATGGGAAAAGAGCACCTTCCGGAAAGCTCTAATGCAGCTTTATACCCCCACTCTGCCGTATCACCATTTCTAGTAAAGTAAAAACCGAATTGCCTGCGGGACGGCAGGACGCTGGCAGGGTGGCAGGAAGCACGAAAACCTATCTCATCCGTCGGCCCCAGCCGACCTATTTTTGCCTGTCGGCCCACGCCGACCTATTTTCGTCCGTCGGCCCCAGCCGATCCGTTTTCATCTGTCGGCCCCCGCCGACCTATTTTCGTCCGTCGGCCCCAGCCGACCCATTTTATCCATTAGCCCCAGGCGACCTATTTTGTCAGTCGGTCCGAACCGGCCTATTTTACCCACCGACCCGAGCCAATATGTTTTCCTGGTCTCGAATTAAGGATGGCCCAAGGATATCAACGAGCCATGGGTCGTTCACGATCGAGATAACACTAGACAGCGGCGAAGTCACGCAAGAAAGAGACTCATATAAAAAACAGGAAATCCCTTTGCTATGAAACGTCAAACAAATGTCTAAAAGGGCGAGATACAAGATCGGCTCCTAAGAACCAGGAGCCTCACCGGCTTTGGAAATACCCTCGGTCACGTCCGCAGGAGCACCGCCAGACTCGTCCCTCTCTAATATTTTGCCCCTTCCATGGCAGTTTGCGACTGTCCCTCGGAGGCTACGGCTTCGCTGGGACCAGGGGCGCCGCCAAGCTTGGCGTCAGAAACATCGACACATTCATCTTCATCTTCTTCTTCTTCGGACTCGTCGTCTTCGGAGTCTTCGATGCTCAGAAAAGAAAGGTCCCATTCCGGGTGCCCGCTGAGTATCCTCTGCTTGCACTCTTCCATCCCGTGACGGAACGCGTCTACGCTCATAGCGTCTTGCCGCCCCTTAAGTATGGCAAGCTGCGTGTTGGCCTCGGCGACCCGTTTCTCGGCCTCTGCGACTTGGGCCTTCGAAATGGCGTTTTGCTCCTCAAGCTCGCTAGCCCGTGTCTCGAGCTCCGAGCTCCTGCTGCGAGCAGACGCGAACACACTTTGGAGAGCCTGAATCTCCGACCCCATCCTCGCCATCTAGAAAAGTCAAGGTCAATCGGCGTCGCAGGGAACTAATAGAAGAATAAGGAGGGCAAAATAAGAGCATACCTCCTCCTCTCGCCTGGCCAACCTCCCGGCCAGCTCCTCAACCTCACTCCGGGCCCTTGTCCTGTCAGCGCCGACCAGCTCGACCCTCTCTTGCAGGGTACTGATCTTCGATCGTCCGGCTTCAATCTCCCCACGAGCTTGCGATAACTCGCCACTCACTCGAGTCATTATTCCTTGATGCCACCTCGCGCTCTCCTTCAATTCGGCGATTTCATCGTCACGCCTTTTCAATTTCTCCTCCACCTCGCCCAACATTCTTGCCAGGCATCTTCTTTCGTCGTCGGCCTCTCTCCTCAACCGGCTCAAACTCTCGCCGTGTTCCCGCCGCATCGCCGCCACCTCCGCGGAGTGTTTTGATTCGATCCTGGCCAGCTCCCGACACGCTTCGTCGTTCTTCGCCAGGAGTCTCTGTAACTCCTCTACCCTGCGTTTCTGCTTGGACACCTCATCCACGGCAGCCTGGTGTGCCGCCCTGGCCACCCTCGAGTTCCTGTCCATTGTGTCCATGAGCTCTTCGAATCGCTCAGACACCTTCAGCCGCGATTGGAGCTCAACATTCTCCCTCCGGGCCTGGACGCTGGCCCCCGTCGCCAAACTCAGACGCCAGCAAATCGCCCGGGAAAGGCAAAAATTGAGTAAGCACCCACAACAGAGTCCATTGAAAAACATCTGTCACACTGAAAAAATGGCTCACCTTCGAAGCGTAGTCCCGGGTCATCTTCATCAGAGTCGTGTTATCTATGGTGGGAAGGAGATGGATACCCTCAGCTACACCTTGCTGCCCGAACGCAGTATCTATCAACCCCCGGTCAGCAAACTCGTCCGCCGACGGGTCTGCACCCGGATGTAGGACCGACCTTATCATGGCGGAAAATGCCTCGTCAATGTTAGTCTCCGAACTGCTGGGTTGACCGGCCCCGCCTGAGGGACCGGCCTGGACGACCCCCAGCTGAGTAGCCTTCAGCCTCCCAGCCTCCTCCATCAGGGCCCTGGCTTGAGCCTCTTCAGATAGCTCAGCCAGCCCAAGCGCCAGCCTCCCCAAAATCTTCTTCGAGGGGGCCCCGATCGTGGGACCCCCACTTTGTTGTGCTCCCTCCACCGATGCGTCCTCTCCAGTCGCCACCACCTGCGCCCCCTCCGCGGGCTCCCCCGAGGTCTCGGTCTGAACCGCCTCTTGACCCATCGAAGGCGGCCCGACCTCGCTGCTGCCAGACTCCCCGGCGGATAGGCCAAGCAGGGGCTCCTCCCGAACTTCCTCCGTTGTGGCTGTCTCCTTCCCCTCTCCCGCTGGAGCCAGTGACAATCCTGCGGGGACAATAGACCCCTCTGCTACGACCGCCTCCACTGGACCCGTCGCAGGTTCCTCTTTCAAGGGGGACGCGGTCGGACGAGCCAGCGGCGCTTCATCCGAACTGTCTGAAATCTCCAACACGGGAGGTTCGAGCGCCACGGCCGCCCTCCCCGAATCCTCCTTCGCCCCCGGCGCCTCTGTAGCGACTGCTCCAGCGCCCGGCGGGCTCCTTGCGGATTTATGGGCCCTTTTCTCAGGCCGGCCGTTGTCCGCGCCGCTACCTTCCCCTGGGCGCTTCCCCCTCTTCCTCTTGGAGAGGCTCGACAAAGCCGACCTTGCGGCTGCCACATCAAAGCACACGTACTCGGAATCAAGCGCACCAATCGAAAAAAGATACAAGGCACGAAAGGGACTCACCTTGTGGATCCAGGGGGCTGAGCCAGGCTGCGAAGAGGGCCCCCTCCGATAACAGGTCATTTGCCGAAAATACCTGTCCATTACGAAGGACATCCAGGTCCCTCTCCTCCTGCGCCGTTAAGGTCGGATGCGTCTCCGCATCCCTCGCCACTTCTCCCCATCGTCGAGGAAAATCGGAACCGATGTTCCCCTCCGCAATCACAAATCGGCTCTTCCACCCCTTGATGGAAGAAGGCTTGTCCGCAATGACATTAAAAGACCTCCGGGGCCCGATGGAGGTCCACTCCGATTTCCTCCCGGGAGTTAGGTGGTAACAGATGCGAAAAAGGGGGAGAGTTGAAACGATTTGGATCTGGTGACACATCGAAATAAATCCGACGATGTTCTGCCAACTATTTGGAGCCACCATCGACGGACAGATGTTGTAGTGGGTCATGATCTCCTTCACCAAGGGGTGGAGAGGAAAACGAAGACCTGCCTTAAAACTGTCCTCATAAATAAAGACTCCAGACTCTACCTCGCGAGTAACCCTATCTTCGGGCTCTGGCACCCGCAGAACCACATCCATGGGCAGACCATACCTCTGGTGAATCCTCCCCAAATCCTCAGCAACGATTTCTGAGGCCACGTCTTCAGGGCTCATCGCCATCTCGGTTGAGAAAAATCCTGGGCGAAGACGATGAACGCTGGAGAGGACGAGAGACCAATACTCTTCTGAAAACAAGGCGAGAAGACGCCGCATGCATAAGTGTATATATATATAGGGCGGCTGTCACTTCGCTTCCCCGCCAAGGAACCGCCCTAGGGAGGCGGGACGTCCCATTCGAGGCGTCCGGAATCGCCTCGACAAACCCCCATATCGATAGGGATTCACAGCACGGCGCAATCTCAACCGTCGCTAGTGGAGGAGCCTTGCCTCCGAAGGTACGATAGCCCTATCGCATTAAGCAGGGCATCATTGCATGAACTGTTTGGGCCAAGACGTCCCGTCCAGGATGCGCCACTTGAACTCATACTCCTATGCCCGAATCTACGCTTCGAACTAGGGAGTGGAGGGCATGTGTTGGGGGGTAAAATCGTCATTGCATTGATATCCGTGCAAGGCGGCTAAGGCTGACCTCCTCCTACCGTCTCCTTCCGGGCTTCCCTAGCTCGGCCTCTTCCGGGACTCCGTAGCTCGGCCTCTTCCGGGCTTCCCTAGCTCGGCCTCTTCTGGGCCTCCGTAGCTCGGCCTCTCTCGGGCCTCCATAGCTCGGTCTCTTCCGGGCTTCCCTTGCTCGGCCTCATCCGGGCTTCCCTAGCTCGGCCTCATCCGGGCTTCCCTAGCTCGGCCTCTTCCGGGCCTCCGTAGCTCGGCCTCTTCCGGGCTTCCCTAGCTCGGCCTCTTCCGGGCTTCCCTAGCTCGGCCCCTTCCGGGCCTCTGTAGCTCGGCCTCTTCCGGGCTTCCGTAGCCCGCGACTACCTAGCGATCCACGTCCTGACGTCTACCTCCGCGGAACCTGACGCGGGAGAGCTCAAGTTTACCCAAGTAGCACCTTAGGCAGGGAATCATGTTAAGACGTGGCCTAAGACTTATCGTAACCGCCTCAGGTCTACTCGCCCAGATCCCAAGACATCAAGGAGCTCTCTCAGCCGTCGATCCCTTAACAGACAAGGCGTGGATTCTAACGGCCCCACAACGGCCTAATTCTGTCTACCCCCGTATCGTAACAACCTCAGTATCTTCCAGAAGATGCTCAAGTCCCCAGGTGACAGTCTATAAAGGTCAGATTGGCAGATTCCCTCAGGTACGCGACTCTTGACGCGCAAAAACTCCGGAGTCATTCCTCTCTTCCGGCAGCTCGTCGGTGCTCTGCTCCTCCTAGAGCTCCCGATTGGCCGCCCCCTGGAGAGGTCTCCCGGAGAGATCCACCTCCCCATTTTCTGGTTGATCGCCGATTCCTTCCTCACTGACTTGAGCGTCGGAGGGCCTTCCGCGGAGGACCACCCCCGGCGTCCTTCCGCGTGTGGGCTTCCTATTTTGCAGGTCCGCCGCATCCCACTCCCTGAGGATCGACCGCGCCCGAGTCGGAGGACGGATCCCGGCGGCAACAGTATTGAAACTAGTACCATACCTGATGGGATTCATCACATGCGTATCAGCATACTCTCCCTTCTCCTCCTCCGTCTGATAAAAAAATTCGTTCATGGAATCCAGCATCGCCTCCCTTAGCCTCTCGGGCACACCATGGTTCACCACCTGCAATCAAAGAATCAGAAGATTAATTCAACGGTGGGTTAATTTGACTAGCCCAAGCATATATGATGGTTTGAGCGTACCATGAAGAAGCCCCACTCCTCACAAGCCTTGCCGAGGCCGTGAACGGCTCGAGACCTTTGCTCGGGTGTTCCTTGGGTCAGCAGAGAGAAATCGACAGCTGGGATTTCTTCTTCTACGATGGGTTCGACGTCGACGGTGGTTTCGGGGTTTCGGGTGGCATATAGGGGAGGGATGGAGCGGAGGGACGTGGAGTTGGTGAGCTCTTTGACGGAGTTGGGGAGAGGGGAGGGCTGGGGAGAGGAGCGTGGGAGAGTTGGAGGGGCCATGGAAGGAGGAGATGGCTGGATAGGGGCTGAGGCTTCGAATGGGGAAAAGATAGGCTTGGCCCTTGGTTTGGTTGAGAAGATACCGACGGACAGCGGTTCGGTCCCACGCTTGAGGGACAAATGTGATGTCATGTGCTTGTCGGTTTAATATGATGGTATTTTTAAATCATTGATTCAGATATATAATATAAATGTTTTTTTATGCTTTTTATTGCTACTCTCTAGGCTAACGAAAATAAGAAACTAAGAAAGGCTATTTTCTGATTCTGATCTAACTTCCCTCCGTTTCAGTTTGGCTCTTCACCACTTTTTTCTTTTGCAGTCAGAGATATTTTGAAGGCAAAGGTCCCGGATTCAGTGAATTAAGAAAGATGATTGAAATAATAGATTTTTCACTAGGCCACACTAAAACACCGAGCGGCGAACCGAATCAAGCATCTAGTTGATGATAAGGGACACTTTCAAGAGGATGCCAGGTGATTCAGGACCAGCTTCTTCATTTCTTCCAGTTTAGATGAACTAAGCAAACTGGTGATAGATTCCCTATCCACCCTGTTTCAACCCCAATAGGGTCTCTGTTGTGGAGAACGATCTTCTTATCAGGCTAATTACTTCGGAGGAGATTCGGATGGCATTATGAAACCTTGGAGCTGATAAGGCCTTTGTGCCTAATGGGTTTCCACCTTTATTTTTCCACCACTATTGGGGTATTGTGGGAGAGGATGTTGTACAGGTTATCTAGCTAGTCTTTCAATCTAAAACTATTCCCTCTGACTGGAACTAGACTCTTATCACCATGGTGCCTAAACGCCCTGATGCTTCCACTCCACAGCACTTTCGGCCAATCAGCCTCTGCATTACCTTATATAAGGTATGTGCACGTCTACTGGTCTCTCGCCTACGAACGGTGATTCCTTGCCTTATTTCTCTAGAGCAGGGGGCTTTCCTTAGAGGGCGCAATATCACTGATAATGTCATATTAGCTCAAAAATTCATGCATGAGCTTCAGAGAGCCTCTGTTCGTCAGTGTTTCATGGTCGTTAAGCTAGAAATGGAGAGAGCTTATGATAGATTAAGCTGGGCT
Organism: Calamus simplicifolius; assembly: GCA_900491605.1. Lineage (NCBI taxonomy): Eukaryota > Viridiplantae > Streptophyta > Magnoliopsida > Arecales > Arecaceae > Calamus > Calamus simplicifolius. Next base: position 220,070 of record UESW01001447.1, on the reverse strand, counting down.
TTCCTGTGCCAAACTCTTCATAAGTTTGGATTTGAGGACCTCTTTGTTGACTGGATCATGACCTGTGTTCACCGGCCATCCTTCTCTATCACTATTAATGGTGGTCAGATTGATTATTTTCACTCTGATTTAGGGCTGAGGCAGGGATGTCCTCTAAACCCATTCTTGTTTATCCTCTCTGTTGATGCTTTATCTCAGGCACTATCTCAGGCTCAGCAGGGCTCTTATCTGATCCCCTATAGCACGAGTACCCATGGGCCCTTGCTTTCTCACCTTCTGTTTGCTGATGATTGCTTACTTTGGGCAAGGCAACAATCCATAATGCTATCACTTTTGCTACAATAATTTAATATTATTGTCGGGCTTCTAGACAGAAAGTTAATCTGAGTAAATCTATGATCTGCTTCAGCCCGAAAATGACTCCTACATTAAGGGGGACTATCATGCAAATTCTGGGTATCGCAATACAGACTGACCGGCTATTCCACCTAGGGATACCTATTACGGAGCGACGACCATGGAGTACTAGCTTCAGTGACCTTGAGAGGCATGTCCGCAATCATTTGGATGGGTGGCAGGTCACTGAGCTATCTATGATGGCTAGGATTACTCTTTTACGCTCAGTGCTTACTTATCTTTCTCTCTATATTTTATCTAATGCTGCTATCCCATTGACTTGCTTGAGGAAGATTGAGAGATATTTTTGAGACTTCCTATGGGGCTCGATGCACGACGGACATGGTATCCACCTATTGGCTTGGGACATTATCTGTATGTCGATCACAGAGGGAAGGCTTGGGATTCAGTCCCTCACTGTTAAGAGGAAGGCTTTGACCACTAGGCATGCCACATGGTTCTTGCTTGATCCGCACTATATGTGAAACTCTTTCGTGCGTGCCAAATACGGAGACTGGACTTTTTCCACATATTCTCAGCTTACTTGTGGTTATTCCTTCTTTTGGAGAGTGGTCTGTCGGCACACATCGGCCATCCTGAACAACATCTCGTTGATGATTGATGATGGAGCCTCAGTGAATGTTGTTCGAGATACGTGGATTGTAGACCTTCCCCTGTCTCGATGGCCTACCTTTGTTAGCACTGTCATTCCTAGTGGAATGAGAGTCACTGATTTAATTTCTCAGGACCACTCTGCCTGGTATAACTCCTTGGTGTCCGATTTCTTCGGTGACAAGCTCTATTGTCGCATACTATCTATTCCTTTCATTTCGGGTCATACTTCCGACACCAGATTATGGAGGAGATCCTGTATGTCTCATGCTTCTATCAGAGACCTTATAAAGATTTATAGGCTACAACCCTAGAAAATGATGGATGCAGCGTGGATCTAATAGCTTCCCATTTACTCTAGGGTTCGGCTCTTCATTTGAAAGCTTGCATGGGACTATCTTCCCACGTGCTCCCTGTTCTCTAGGAGAGGCATGGGCATCCAGCCTACGTGCCCTTTATATGGCTTAGAGGAGGAAACTATTGACCATGCTATCTTCACCTACATCAAAGCAAGACAGATATAGCAGATTTTAGGTGACCGCCCTTGGGATGATGGTACTGCTCCTCATCGCATCTCTTTTATGGGCTTGATTCAGCGGGATTTGGGGAGGGATATTTATCAGCAAGGTACTACGAGGGCTTACATAGCTTATCAGGTCTGGTTATCTTGGAACTGGCTTGTTTTCGTTGCCGAGACTGCTCCTCCCCACAGGATAGTCAAGACAACCTTCTTCTTATTTGCTGAGTACACTTTCTATCATACAACTCTTGATTCTAATAGCCCTGGCCTTTGGGGCTCCCCTGCTGCCTTGGCAGCGCATCGGCGTATGGTCTTCATCTCTTGGGAACCCTCACGTCTAGGGTTTGTCAAAATCAACTTTGATGGAAGTGATCGAGGTAGATTTACCGGATCGGCTTTTGTGATTCGTGGGTCAGATGGTGCGATGTTGGTGGCTAGAGAATTTGGCCTTGTACACTCCTCTGTTCCTCTTGCTGAGTTGTATGCTGCTTGGGCTGGTATTTCCTATGCCATTTGTAGCCTAGGCGCCCGCAATCTTATTATTGAAAGGGATTCTATTACTGTTATCTATTGGCTCTAACAAGACTCCTACGACCATCTACCAACCAACTTCTTTGATTTATGACATTCGATATATCCTTCAAGAAGCTTACAGTGCTCAGATTTGGTACGTTTATGGGGAAGCCAACTCAACAGAAGATTGGATTGCCATCCAGGTGGCTCTTCACTCCAATTTTTGGAGCCGGAAGCAAGGAGACCAATGCCCTCTTGTTCTTATCCAAATTTTGTATTTAGATATATCGGGTTCAACTCGTCCTAAATTGATATGATTACCCATCTGTACCAAAAAAGAAGAAGAAGAAAGAGTGAATCTAGAAAGGAGGCAGTGAGATTCGTGCAATATGAACAGGAAGGTGGAACGGATGGTGAGGGCGAGGGTATTATATTTTAAGGAAAAGTCGTTTGGCAGCTCCGTGCAAAGCGCGTGCACTGCACGATGATTAATTTTATGCGCTATATATATGATAAAAAGTATATATTTTATTCTTAAATATGCATAATTATGTATGTAGATTAATTATTGCGCATAATGCATATACTCTAAAAATCGATCAATGTTTTAAAGAAAAGGCACACTACAAGAAAATACTGAAATAGCGATGTAAATTTAGCGACACATCATTGCGTCGCTAAATTGCGACCAAATTGCAACGCCTCCGCGACAACAAAACATTGCGACATAATTAGCGACGCATTAGCGACTCAATAAATAAAAAAATAAAAAAAAATTAATTTTTTAATTTAGCGACGCAAGTAATGCGTCGCAATATTTTTAAATTTAGTTTTATAAAATAGAATTATGAAATATAAAATATTGCAATGCAACTCAATGCATCATAATGTTTTTAAAAAAATTAATTATGTTAAATAGCGACCCAATAGCGACGCAATAAACCAGAAAATTAGAAATAGAAATTAGCAATAAACATTACATCGCAATTATATTAAATAAAATTAATATTTATAAATATAATTATGAAATAGAAATATTGCGACGCAACTCAATGCCTCGCAATATTTTAAAAAAAATAATTATGTTAAATAGCGACGCAATAAAATAGTAAATTAATAAAAATAATTTTTAATTTAGCGACGCAAGTATTGCATTGTAATATTTTTAAAAAATTAAATTTTATAAAAATTAAATATAATTATGAAATAAAAATATTGCGAGGCAACACAGTGCGTCACAATATTTTTAAAAAATTAATTATGTTAAATAGCGACGCAATAAAACAGTAAATTAATAAAAATAATTTTTAATTTAGCAATGCAAGTATTGCATTGCAATATTTTTAAAAAAATTAGATTTTATAAAAATATTAAATATAATTATGAAATAAAAATATTGCGACGCAACTCAGTGCGTCGCAATGATTTTAAAAAAAATTAATTATGTTAAATAGCGACGCAATAGCGATGCAATAAAATAGTAAATTAATAAAAATAATTTTTAATGTAGCGATACCAGTATTGTGTCCAATATTTTTTAAAAAATTAAATTTTATAAAAATAAAATTAAAAGATAAAAAATAAAAAATAAAACATTGCGATGCAACGAAATGCGTCGCAATTGTTTTAAAAAAATTAATTTTGGTACATGCATTGGATTGGTCATGGCCGATCGGGATCAGGGCTTGGATCGATCACAACTGTCGGATCGTCGACGATCGGATTGATCGCCGCGGTCTGAGATCGGTCGTGGCCGATTGGGATCAGGGCTTTGATCCATCGCAACCGTCGAATCATTGGTGATCGGACCGATTGCCGCGGTCCAAGATCGATCGGGGCCGATCGGGATCAGGGCTTGGATCGATCGCAACCATCGAATCGTCGGTGATCGACCGATCGCCGCGGTTCGAGATCGGTCGTTGCCAATCGGGATAATGGCTTAGATCGATCGCAACCGTCGGATCGTCGGCGATCGGACCGATCACCACGGTCCGAGATCGATCGTGGCCGATCGGGATCAGGGCTTGGATCGATCGCAACCATCGGATCGTTGGCGATCGGACCGATCGCCGCGGTTCGAGATCGGTCATGGCTGATGGGGATCAGGGCTTGGATCGATCGCAACCATCGGATCGTTGGCGATCGGACAGATCACCGCGGTCCAAGATCGGTCGTGGCCGATCGGGATCAGGGCTTGGATCGATCGCAACCGTTGGATCGTCGGTGATCGGTCCGATCGCCACGGTCCGAGATCGATCGTGGCCAATCGGGATCAGGGCTTGGATCGATCGCAACCGTCGGATCGTCGACGATCAGACCGATCGCCGCGGTCTGAGATCGTCTTGGCCGATCGGGATCAGGGCTTGGATCGATCGCAACCATCGGATCGTTGGCGATCGGACCGATCGCCGCGGTCCGAGATCGGTCGTGGTCGATCGGGATCAGGGCTTGGATCGATCGCAACTGTCGGATCGTCAGCGATCGGACCGATCGCCGCGGTCCAAGATTGGTCGTGGCCAATCGGGATCAGGGCTTGGATCGATCGCAACCATCGGATTGTCGGCAATCGGACCGATCTCCGCGGTTCGAGATCGGTCATGGCCGATCGGGATTAGGGCTTGGATCAATCGCAATCATCGGATCATCGGCGATCAGACCGATCACTGCAGTCCAAGATCGGTCGTGGCTGATCGGGATCAGGGCTTGGATCGATTGCAACCATCGGATCATCGACGATCGGACCAATCGCAGCGGTCCAAGATCGGTCATGGCCGATTGGGATCAGGGCTTGGATCGATCGCAACCGTTGGAACGTCGGCGATCGGATCGATTGCCGCGGTCCGAGATTGATCGTGGCCGATCGGGATCAGGGCTTGGATCGATCGCAACCGTCGGATCGTCGGCGATCGGACCGATCGCCGAGGTCCAAGATCGGCGTGGCCGATCGGGATCAGGGCTTCGATCGATCGCAATTGTCGGATCGTACGATCGGACCGATTGCCGTGGTCTGAGTTTGGTCGTGGCGATCGGGATCAGGGCTTGGATCGATCGCAACCATCAGATCGTCGGCGATTGAACCGATCGCCATGGTCCGAGATCGGTCGTGGCTGATCGGGATCAGGGCTTGGATCGATCGCAACCGTCAGATCATCGACGATCGGACCGATCGCCGCGGTCTGAGATCGGTCATGGCCGATCGGGATCAGGGCTTGGATCGATCGCAACCGTCGGATCGTCAGCGATCGGGCCGATCGCCGCAGTCCGAGATCGGTCGTGACCGATCGGGATCAGGGCTTGGATCGATCGCAACCATTGGACCGATCGCCGCGGTCCGAGATCGGTCGTGGCCGATCGGACTAGGGCTTGGATCGATCGCAATTATTTTTAGAAAATATAATTTTTATTAGTTATAATTATTAAAAAAATTGCGACGCATTAGCGATGCATTTTCTAGAAAATAAAAATAATTTTTCTAGAGAAAATAAGTTTTAATATTGCGATGCATATATTGAGTCGTAATGTTTTTTAGAAAAATAATGTAATAAAAAAATTAAAAAAAAACATTGCGACGCATATATGTGCATCGCAATTATTTTTAGAAAATATAATTTTTATCAGTTATAATATTTAAAAAATATTGCGAGCATTAGCGACGTAATTTCCTAGAAAATAAAATAATTTTCCTAGAGAAAACTAGTTTTAATATTGCGATGCATATATTGCGTCGCAATGTTTTGTAGAAAAATAAATGTAATAAAAAATTTTAAAAAAAATGCGACGTATATGCATCGTAATTATTTTTAGAAAATAATTTTTATCTGTTATAATTATTAAAAAATATTGCGACGCATTAGCGATGCAATTTTCTAAAAATAAAAATAATTTTCTCAGAGAAAACTAGTTTTAATATTGCGACGCATATATTGCATCGCAATATTTTTTTAGAAAAATAAATGTAATAAAAAAATTAAAAAAATTTTGTGATGCAATATGCATCGCAATTATTTTCAGAAAATATAATTTTCTTCAATATAATTATCAAATAAAAATATTGCGACGCATTAGTCGCATTTTTCAGAAAATAAAAATAATTTTTCTGCCGGACATTGGCGCCAAATTAGCGACACATTAGACGTAATTTGTTGCGTCGCTAAGTTTTGCATAAAATAATAAAAAAGGCAAATTAGCGATGGATTAGCGACGCGTTCTTGCGTCGCTAATCCGTAATAAATTTTTTTAAAAATAGCGAGTGATTAGCGATGCAAATTTGCATCGCTAATCACTACTATATAACCTCTGTCGCGCCGGCCTTACCCACTTCTCTTCTTCTTCCTCTTCTTACCCTAACCGTCGCCGTCCGCTCCTCTGGCTCCCCCCGTCCTCTCCCCCGGCAGTAGCTCCCCCTACTTCGGCGGCATCCCCTCTCGACGGAGGTAAGCCCCCCCTCCTCCTCATTTTTTTTTTAAAAAAAACTAGGTTCCGGCCACGGCCGCTGCCGTGGCTGTCTTCTCCGGCCACGGCCACTGCCGTGGCCGACCGTGGCCTGGCCACCAAAAAAAAATTAACAGGGGGTTCCCCCCCCCTTGGTCTTCTCTGGCCACGGCCGCGGCCTTCTTCTCCAGCCACGGCCGCGGCCTTCTTTTCCGGCCACGGCCGCTGCTGTGGCCATCTTCTCTGGCCACGGCCGCTGTCGTGGCCGGCCGTGGCCTTGCCACGGTGGCCAGGCCACCAAAAAAAATTAATAGAGGGGGTTTTCCCCACCTCCCCTTGGTCTTCTCTAGCCACGGCCACGATCGTGGCCGTCTTCTCCGGCCACGACCGCTGCCGTGGCCGTCTTCTCCGGCCACGGCCGCTGCTGTGGCCTAGCCACAGTGGCCAGGCCACCAAAAAAAAATTAACAGGGGGTGTTTTCCCCACCACACCCCCCTTCTTCTTCTTTGGCCATGGCCACGGCCGTGGCCGGCCGTGGCCTAGCCGCGGTGGCCAGGCCACCAAAAAAAATTAACAGTCAATCATTAATCGTAATTTAATTGCATGAATCTTTAGTATTTTCAGTATGATGGGCAGAGGTAGATCTACCGATGACATACGGAGTGAGCAGGGACGTAGCCCTGCTACATCAGATCACATAAGCTTTGGAGATGGAGAGTTCGGATCTCCATACATCGCACAGCCTTCGACCTCTCCAGCAGTCGGCGGTGATCCTGCATTGGTACTACCATCCAGCCGATCAGCACATACCTCCGAGAGTTCTTCCACCATCGGTCGCACCGTACTTCGACTGGATGCTCATGGCTATAAGTATATACTAATTAAAAATATATGTTTATGTTTTTAAGTCAATTACTTATAAACATGCATTTTTAACAGATTTATTGAGCAGCATCATGTATCGAGCCACATCAGCTTCGTATTTCAGAGGCGTGCAGGTCCTAGTGGCTACGATTGGCGCCACGTATCTGCAGCCACGATGGAGTTTTATTTTTCTGAGTTTCAGATAAATTTATTAAATACAATTTATCATTGATATTAAATTTCTTAATCTTAATAAATTCTGAAACTAATTGTTTATTTTAATGCAAAAAAAGTTTACGTGGGACCCTGCCAGCCATGATGCCATTAGGGCAGCATGGGAGGCTCTTACGGGACGCTGATACTCCAACATGCTTCATCGTTGGAGGTTATCGAGTCAGCGTCCTGCGCATATGCCAGAGGGTATTTGGCACGAGTGGCAGCAGGCCTGGCAGTCCGATGGCTGGCGCAGGAGGTCCGCATCAGCTAGCACGAACCGCCTATCCGAGAGGGGCGGTCCTGGCACGGGTCTCTCCCGCCATACTTCGGGCTCCATTTCGATTCAGATGCACAGATGCCGTATGGTAAGAAAATATAAATAATTTAATTACTAATTTAGTTATTATAAATATTTGTTAATATCAATTGTTTATTGTTATAGTCTGAGCAGGAGGGCGGAGATCCTGGTGAGTTTCATCTATTCAAGGCGACACCACTAGGAGGGACGGTTCCTGGGTCGATACGCGATCACGGGAGGTTGCGGTAAGAAATTAGCTTAATGTATTATCTGTTTAATTTCTAAAATTTTTATTTAGAGAAATTTATTGATTCATTTATTGTTGATTTTATAATTCAAAGACACGAGTCGAGGAGCTTCACTACCAGGCATCGCAGGTCGACTCAACTGATGGGAGATGCTCGTCGAACTCTCAGCAGAGGAGAGTCGAAGTGTGTTTTTGGAGGCTGTTGGTGCCCAGCCGCGAGACCGCAGAGTCTATGGTCTGGGCACTAGAGCTTATGCATATTTTCCCCATCAGGCCTCCAGCTCGTGATATTCTAGTGATATTCCTGCCGAGCATTTAGACGACATTCAGAGATCTATTACGGAGGAGGTTCGGCAGGACATTCATCAGGAGGTTCGAGGAGGTCGAGCACGAGTTCGAGCAGCGTATGCGAGGCCATCAGCAGGAGCTTGCAGACGTGCGAGATCAGATACATCAGTTGCAGGATATGGTTAGCCGCATGTCGCAGGATTTATAGCCTCCACGTGATCGCTCGGATTCTTGATGTATTTTTTTACTTTTTATATGTTATACATGAAAACTTCAAATTTTAATATATTAATTATTTTTAAAAATTGAATGATTATTGTTTGGATCAATATGAGTGAAGAATGTTTCGATCAATATTTAAATGCAACAAAATTGTATTAACCGTTTTAATTTTTAATTTTTTTAAAAAAATTAATTAGCGATGCATTAGCGACTGAAATTGCATTGCTAATATTTTTAAAATATTATTATTAATATTGTGACGCAATGACCTGGCGTCGCAATATTTTTTAAAAAATTAATTAGCGATGCATTAGCGACTGAAATTGCATCACTAATATATCTAAAATATATTATTATTAATATTACGATGCAATGACCTGGCGTTGCAATATTTAAAAAAAAATTAATTAGCAACGCATTAGTGACTCAAATTACGTCGCTAATATATCTAAAATATTATTATTAAATATTACGATGCAATGACATGGCGTCGCAATATTTTAAAAAAAAATTTAATTAGCGACGCATTAGCGACTCAAATTGTATCGCTGCTATATCTAAAATATTATTATTAAATATTATGATGCAACTAAATGCATCGCAATATTGCGACGCAATTGAGTGCGTCACAATATTTAATAATAATATTAAATATTAAAATTAGTTTTAAAATTAGCAACACATTTAGGATGCGTCACAATATTGCGACGCATTGGTGCGTCGCAGAGAGTCGCTGTGAAGCGATGCAATTGCGATAAATTGAAATTGCGACGATCATCTGAGCGACGCCATCATTGCGTCGCTATTGCATCGCAATAGCATATTTAGTGATGCATTAGCCACATATTTGGGGCATCGCTATATTTTTGTTCTCTTGTAGTGGCAGTGATGCAAACCATTGAGCCGATCATAAAGATGCTAGAACGCATCATGAAGGTAGGCATGTGGCCATGGCTCATTGAAGTGCCGCCCATTTACTAATTCAATTATATAATTTTAAAATTTAATTATAAATAAATAAATTTAAGTTATACAGTTATAAGCAATTTAATTTTTTATATATTATGAAATTATTTTTTTTGTATTACATTAGAGAAGGAGTACTTGGGCAGAACTGCATTCTTGTGTTGCTTTGTTGAGTTGTAACCCCCAGCTTTAATTATGGTCACCTGGCATCCAGGGAGTCCTGTTGTCGCTTAGGCTACTAGCAAGACGTCTGGGTTCCCAATTTTTGCCTGACCCGAAGCGTCATGTGGGGGTTTAAAAGGTGACGAAGGGTGACTCCTTCCTTTATCCTAGCAGACGTCTTCCTCAGGTAATCCTTTCCTGTCCATGCCAGATTGAGAGGGAGAAAGAGAGAGAGAGGAAGGGAGAGAGGATGAGAGAAGGATCGGACCAGCAATCGGTCCGATCCTTGGTTCCCGGCGGTGTGCCCGTCGCCTTGCCGGGCCTGAGCTCTGGTCGGTGACCTCCACCGGTGCCGGGCGTGTGTCCGGTGGAGGTCCGGCCGTCCATGGTGGCCGACTGTGCTGCCGGCACTGTGCATGCCGTGTGAAAGACAGAAAGAGAGGAAGAAACAAAAAATTGGGGAGAGAGAGAAGGAGGGGAGGCCGACCGCGGTGGAGGCCAGCTCTGGTCCGGCCAACGGTAGCCGGACTGACTCCAATTTGGTCGGATTTGACGCCGACACAGTGTATGTCGCACGGAAGACGAAAGAGAGAAAGAGAGGGAGGGAGAGAAATTGATGAGAGAGAGGGGGAAGCACCGCGCTGGCTCCGATCCAGCCAACGGCGGCCCGGCCACCTCCAATTTGGCGGCGGTGGCCCTAGCCGCCGGCACGGCTCTCGGCTCCTCTGTTTCAAAAGAAACAGAGGAGCTGGGTGATAGAAGTTTTTTGACCGTTTGGGCCGTCCGATCTTTGGGCCCTATTTGGCTGTTTCTGGAGCCCTTTTGGGCAAGGTTTTGAACCCTATAATGGGCCGGGAAATGGAAAATAAATTATGACCGATTCAGGATGAATTCTAGTTTCTTGGGGTAATTTGATTTCCCCATTTGGATGTTTTTATTGGGAGATATTCGAGCCCAAAGTTGGGCCCGTGGATTAGTTTGGGTAGAGTTGTAGGAGTCTTTTTATTATTCAGATTTTAGAGATCTAATTATGAAAAATAATACTGTAGGTGCCCAGTTGTCCAAGTTGTTGGTTTATCATTTTGGAGTTGCGTATTGAGGTAAGTAAGCTAAATATAATAATTTTATAAATTATTGTATTTATAGTTTTATGCATACTTATGAAATTGAGTTTTATTGATTATTTTGGAAATTGGTAAACTGTATCATGAGTATTTAATTGAATATTTGCTATAACAGTTGGTATTAATTTGCAAAGTAATGGTTTATTGTGTTTATGCCAAATATGATGTATATGTTATTTTTAACTTTGCAAAGTGAATTTGTTACATGCAATGATTAGTACAAACCACTTTTTATGTGATATGAAAAGATTATGCTAATGATGAAGCATGATATGTGATATGCATATATAATGATGACCCTGAATTATATTTATATGTGTCGTGCGGTTCTCCTATGATGTGGCATGTGGAGGCCACACACATCTAGAGGATGTGCTCTGTTTGATGATGATATGGCATGTGGAGGCCACACATCTAGAGGATGTGCTCTGATTAACGATGATATGGCATGTGGAGGCCACACACATCTAGAGGATGTGTGCATATTGATTATGATGTGGCATGTGGAGGCCACACATCTAGAGGATGTGCTCTGTTTGATGATGATATGGCATATGGAGGCTACACATCTGGAGGATGTGCTCTGATTGATGTTACACCGGTTGGGGTGTTGCAGGGCCGTGGGACACATAAAATATAATATAAAAATGATCATATAAACAGTGGGTTGTTTACAATGCATTTTTTGGTATTTATTGTATAAGCTTCCAAATTAATTTGAGTGGTGATATGCTTATTCTGATAGCATGATAAATGCATTTGAAACTGGAAGTTTATGAAATTATGACTTGATAATATCTTGATAAGATATGATGATATATGACTATTTTATATTATAGGCTTACTTATTGAGTGTGAGCTCATGTAAATCTTACAATGTTTTTCAGAGCCTCAGGATTGAAGATGGATTTATGGGGTAAATGGAGCTTCTATATAAATCAGTTTCTTGATATCATTGTAACCCCAGTATTACTTGTGTGTAGGGTTTGTAGCCCAGAACTATATTGATTGTGTGTAGGACTTGTATCCTAAACTTACATTTATGGTTTGTGCTAAGTTTTGGATTTGGATTGCCTAAATATAATTATGGCCTTATATTGATCGATGTGTAAATTTCGGGACGCCTTGTATGCCCGGCATGCGGCGGGTTGTCACCCTAGCTCAAAATTTTGGGTCTGGGGCGTGACAGCTTTTGTGGTATCAGAGCTTAGGTTATGACCTTAGGGACACATGCATGATGACACTCTAGGCAAAATACTAGGATGAGATTGAGACAATTATAATGAATTTCAGATATTATGCTTTGAAAGCCTAAAATTTAAAGGTTATCAAGATATTAATTGAAATATAAATTTGATATAATGTGAGACTCCCAGCTGATGACCTTGACCAATGGGGAGGCCAAGGGGCTTCTAGAGGTTTTAGTTCCATCAAACTTGCTGGAAATGGCTCGTAGTAGTTCCAAATCTTTAAATAATATGGGTAGATGAAACTTTAATTAGATATGCAATAAAAGATAAATGAATATATGGAATATGATATAGTAGTTGAAAAATTGCAATTGATGACTAATATGACTAAGAAACATCATTATGTCCATATTGCAATTGAGTTGATATGTGGATTTGGAGTTAGTAAATCTAAATTTGAATATGGATGTATATAATAAATTTTTATTTATAGAACTTACATTGTTGATATTGTAAGTTTAAGATTATGAACTAATCTACTGGTTATATGAATGATTAATATTGATGATATTTTAGGAATGAAATAGTTAATTACATGTTTTTGATCAATCACAATTGAGTACTTTCTAATTTGAGTCTGGATGGATAAGTATATATAGTGAATTTTACTAAGAGAACTTTTATTATGGATATTGCATGTTCAAAACTGATTGTTAATTTGCTAGATATGGAGATGGTTGATATTGATGCTAATGAAATAGTTGACTGCATATTATATCTTGATGGACCATTTAGGAAGAATATAAAATTTTAAATTTGAGACAATTACTGTTTAAGTTTTTGAGAGCAGTAGACTCTATTAATCTTTAGAACTGATTTTGGCTATAAATGATCAAATATTTTGATGGTAGAAAGTGAAAGATTTTAGCAGTAATAAGAATAAGATAAATTTCACTGATAAAGAATTTCATAGGGATTTTTATTTTTTAATAGATTTCTAAATCAAGATATCTATTCATTAATTTATTGTGCCTTTCTTCATAGTTCCTAAGTAGATATCTTTCTCTAGGATGGATAAATTATCAATCAGCCGTAAGTGACATGAATCTTTTCTAGGAAAAAGGAGGGAGATGATTTTATTTTGACTATTGCTAATTATGGATTATGGTTAAGGGTACATCTACTATCACTTTCAAATCATAAAGAGATTGCTATAACTTCCAATTATGTCTTTGGGATGGTAAGTGCATTTTCAATCCTTATTGACCTTATAAGTATTGTATCCATCTGAGCTAGATTAGTGAAGTCACTTTGAGATATTTGAAGGGTTTAAATTAGTTGGTCATGATATGGCATTGCATAATCTATAGGTGATTTTGATAGTCATTGGTAACAAAATAATTGATTCAATGATTTTAATAATTTAAATTGCAATATTGAGGATATACTGACCTATTCAAGAGAAATTGATTGGTTGTGGTGGTAATTACTAATAAATATGAAGGAGATAAAATAATTATACTGGTGATTAATGATGGCACTATTATTCAAAGAAAATAAATTAGTTAATTATGCTAATTATGAAAGATATCCTAAATAATTGCATAATGTTCATTGATGTTAGCTTAAAGTATTAAGAGTGAAACCAAGTATATTATGATGATTGAAATAAGTGTCGTAATGATTAATGGCACATTCAACTATTTATGAGTTGAGAGAGCATTGGAAGAAAACTATCTTATATTTAATTCAAAAGAACTTGGAATGAGGAATTAACAGTAATTGATATAGGTTATTAACCTTAAGAATGGATGACATAATACATGTGATGGACTCTATGATATTTATGATGATTATGTTGTGAGAAGTTAAGGTATTTTAAATAAAAAAAAGATGACCGAAAAGAAATGCTTCTTAAGAAATTCAATTTTATTTGGTAGAAAGATCAAATTAATTGTTGAAGTTGGATACGTCATTTGGGTACCTAGGAATGAAATAAAAGTTTGCTAGTGAGTATCTATAATGGTACAAAATTAGTGGACATTTAATTTTGAGGATAAAATTTTAGTGAGATAAAGATGTTAATATTTGTTTCTGGTTTAGTAGTAAATTGAGTCTGAACCCATTTGTCTCACTCTTCTAATTTGATGATGTTTTCATAAGACTTAGTGATTAAGCTGAATTTCAGTCCAATCTTTCACCCTCAAATAGATGGACAAATCGCATGAACCAATTAGATTTTAGATGATATACTACAAGCCTATATGATGGATTTAGAAAGTGCTTGGTATAGCTTCTTACCCTTAGTGAAATTGCTTATTTTATTGGTTACCAAGCCAATATTCAAATGGATTCATTTCAGTTGTTTATGATATAAGGTGTAGATTCCCTTTTATTGAGATGAAGTGAGAGAGAAAATTTTGGATACTGAGCTGGTTTAGCAAATATGAAAAAGTATCGTTAATTAAAGTAGCTTCATGTAGCTCATAGTTAATAGAAAAGTTATGTTGATGTCAAAAAGAAGGATTTGAAATTTCAGGTTGAAGATCATTTGGAAGTTTTACTAACTAATGATGTGATGAGATTTGTGTTAAAGGTGATTTGAGCCCACAATAAATTGGACCATTTGAGATTTTGATCAAAATAAAGGAGGTGGCTTATAGCTTAGCACTGCCTTCATTACTCTTTGGGGTGTTCAATGTATTTCATATCTTTATGACTGAGGAGGTATATTTCAAACCCCCGTTATGTGTTAGAACTTGAACCAATTTAGCTTAAGAAAGAATTGACCTATGAAGATCATCTTGTGCACATTGTGGACCGCAAGAATTAAGTTCTGAAATGGTGTAGTATTCCTTATGTCAAAGTTCAGTGGAGTAATCATTTTGAGAGGGAGATTATTTGGGAGTCTAAGGAGAAAATGAAAAAGAAACATCCATAAATATTTGTATCTTATTACAGATCAATGATGTATCGATGATTGTGACTTTTGAATAAAATTTAGTTGATTATGGAATAGAAAATTTAAATTCTATATTTTTATGAATGTATATCAATTTCGAGGATGAAATTTTTATAAGGAGGGAAGAATGTAACCCCCCAGCTTTAATTACGGTCACCTGGCATCTAGGGAGTCCTGTTGTCACTTAGGCTACTGGCAAGACATCTGGGTTCCCAATTTTTACCTGACCCGAAGCGTCATGTGGGGGTTTAAAAGGTGATGGAGGGTGACTCCCTCTTTCATCCTCGCAGACGTCTTCCTCAAGTAATCCTTTCCTGTCCATGCCAGATTGAGAGGGAGAAAGAGAGAGAGAGGAAGGGAGAGAGGATGAGAGAAGGATCGGACCAGCGGCCGGTCCGATCCTTGGTTCGGGCCCGGTGGCGTGCCCGTCGCTTTGCCGGGCCTGAGCTCTGGTCGGCGACCTCTACCGGTGCCGGGCGTGTGTCCGGTGGAGGTCCGGCCGGCCACGTGCCGCCGGCACTATGCATGTCGTGCGGACAGTGAAAGACAGAAAGAGAGGAAGAAAGAGAAAATTAGGGAGAGAGAGAAGGAGGGGAGGCCGGCCGCGGCGGCGCCGGCTCTGGTCCAGCCAACGGTGGCCGGACTGACTCTAATTTGGCCGGATTTGACGTCGGCACAGTGTATGTCGCGCGGAAGACGAAAGAGAGAAAGAGAGGGAGGGAGAGAAATTGATGAGAGAGGGGGGAGTGGCCGACCGCGGCGGCGGCCGGCTTCGATTCGGCCAACGGCGGCCGGGCCGCTTCTAATTTGGCCAGCGGCGGCCCTGGCCACTGGCACGACTCTCGGCTCCTCTGTTTCAAAAGAAACAGAGGAGCTAGGTGATAGAAGTTTTTGGGCCGTTTAGGCCATCCGATATTTGGGCCCTGTTGGGCCGTTTCTGGAGCCCTTTTTGGGCAAGGTTTTGAACCCTATAATGGGCCGGGAAATGAAAAATAAAATTATGGCCCGATTCAGGATGAATTCTAGTTTCTTTGGGTAATTTGATTTTCCCATTTGGATGTTTTTATTGGGAGATATTCGAGCCTAAAGTTGGGCCCGTGGATTAGTTTGGGTAGAGTTGTAGGAGTCTTTTTATTATTCAGATTTAGAGATCTAATTATGAAAAATAATACTGTAGGTGCCCAGTTGTCCAAGTAGCTGGTTTATCATTTTGGAGTTGCGTATTGAGGTAAGTAAGCCAAATATAATAATTTTATAAAATTATTATATTTATAGTTTTATGTATACTTATGAAATTGAGTTTTATTGATTATTTTGGAAATTGGTAAACTGTATCATGAGTATTTAATTGAATATTTGCTATAACAGTTGGTATTAATTTGCAAAGTCATGGTTTATTGTGTTTATGCCAAATATGATGTATATATTTATTTTTAACTTTGCAAAGTGAATTGGTTACATGCAATGATTAAGAACGTACAAACCACTATTTATGTGATATGAAAAGATTATGCTTATGATGATGCATGATGTGTGATATGCATATATAATGATGACCCTGAATTATATTTATATGTGTCGCGCGGTTCTCCTATGATGTGGCATGTGGAGGCCACACACATCTAGAGGATGTGCTCTATTTGATGATGATATGGCATGTGGAGGCACTCATCTAGAGGATGTGCTTTGATTGATGATGATATGGCATGTGGAGGCCACACACATCTAGAGGATGTGTGCTGATTGATTATGATGTGGCATGTGGAGGCTACACACATCTAGAGGATATGCTCTGTTTGATGATGATATGGCATGTGGAGGCCACACATCTGGAGGATGTACTCTGATTGATGTTACACCAGTTGGGATGTTGCAGGGCCGTGGGACACATAAAATATAATATAAAATGATCATATAAACAGTGGGTTGTTTACAATGCATTTTTTGGTATTTATTGTATAAGCTTCCAAATTAATTTGAGTGGTGATATGCTTGTTCTGATAGCATGATAAATGCATTTGAAACTGAAAGTTTATAAAATTATGACTTGATAATATCTTGATAAGATATGATGATATATGACTATTTTATATTATAGGCTTACTTATTGAGTGTGAGCTCATGTAAATCTTATAATGTTTTTCAGAGCCTCAGGATTGAAGATGGATTTATGGGGTAATGGAGCTTCTATATAAATCAATTTCTTGATATCATTGTAACCCCAGTATTACTTGTGTGTAGGGTTTGTAGCCCAGAACTATATTGATTGTGTGTAGGACTTGTAGCCTAAACTTACATTTATGGTTTGTGCTAAGTTATGGATTTGGATTGCCTAAATATAATTATGGCCTTATATTGATCGATGTGTAAATTTCGGGACGCCTTGCATGCCCGGCATGCGGCGGGTTGTCACCCTAGCTCAAAATTTTAGGTCTGGGGCATGACATAAGTGCTTATTGATTTCTTATCTTCTTAATTTTTATTTTTTAATATTCTTAAATCTTTTTTTAACTTTATCTCGAATCAAATATATGATAATACCTTCAGAAGTTTTGATTTAAAAAAAAATTTGTATGCATCATATCTAACTGTACTTTCACGCATCTGAAAGCCATTTTCCAAAGAATCTTTGGACTCTTGGCCACCCGTCATTATCCCTTACCCTAACCTGGAGTTAATATATTGTTAATGGCATTCTCTTAGAAATAAGCTACACTGAGGTGATGTCTTGACTGAAAAGGATTGGGAGCCGGGGTTATGGATGGTTATTGTGTCGTTCCAACTAGGAATCGATAGAACAACTTGCTCTCACAGTAACTATTTTAAAAAAAATGCTGAATATTTTGGCAGGTGTCGCAAGTTTGAGACGACTCCCCTTCAGTTTCAGCCAGCTATGGGCATAACGGAGAAAATGCTAACACTAGCTGTTTATGACGTTTATATCGACTATTTGGCAAAAGAGATTCATTTTTTTTTTAGAAAAGAAAATCTTGTAGAGCTTCAGTACTTATAAACAAATCTATTGCCTTCTTTGCTCCACCAGGCAACCTTTGCATTGGAATATATTTAAACTTTAATTTTAATAATTTTCTTTCTTCTATTTCTTTATCTTTTATTTTTTTATAATTTAAATTTTATTACTGTCAAAATCTGTCCTCCGACTCGGACGCGATCGAGCTTTAGAGTGGGCTTCCTTCTGGACGGACTTACAAAACAGTCCTCACGCGAGAGGCATTGGGGGTGGCCCTCCACGGAAGACCCTCCGATGCTCAAGTCAGTGAAGATCAGCGATCAACAAATATGAGGAGAAGGGACTCGCTGAAGAGTCTCTCCAGGGTGGCCTTTCGAGAGCTCCGAGCGGAGCGTTAATGGCGAGAAGGGGTGAGCAGAGGTAGATGAAGAGTGAGCCAGTAGAACAAGTGTGCATACCTGGGAAGTCAGAAGACAGTCGTATTTATAGAGGATCATTAGGATTCGAATCCAGTTTGTTATGATGTCAGTAAGATTCGTATCTTGTTGGTTAGAGGATCGATGGCTGGGAGAGCTAGTTGATGTCTTGAGATTCGGCGATTGTGTAGGCTCCAGGGTTCTAGGCCACTCTCAGGTGTGATTTTTGTTTGGAATCTTACGAATTTAGACTCTCCCGTGCTGGATTCCGTAGAGGTGCTTGAGTGCCCAGGTCTGGCCGGGGCTTAAGAATGACTTGGACTAGGACCGAGGTATAAGGATAACTCGGCTGGCGAGGCATGGTGAATAGCTCGGTGCCGAGGTATGGCGAATAGCTCGGCTGGCGACTCATTTTAGCGGGCATCGCATAGCGAGTGAGAGCCAGGATTCAGGGTTGATCCTAACCTCTTGCACAATTATTAACGCAATGGCGATTTCACCCCTCAACATATGCCCTCCACTCCCTAGTTCGAAGCGTAGGTTCGGGCGTAAGGAGTATAGTTTCAGGTGGCAAGATCTGAGCTGAAGGGCCTGGATTTGACAACCTGCATAATGATGCCCTAATTAATATTGCGCGGCCGCCATGCCTTTATGGAAGCCGTCTCTTTGGGGCAACGGTTGGGGAAGCGCCACGTATCAAATCCCAATTTTCACGGCGCCGGCGATGGCGGTTTTGGGTGTTTCGGTCAAGGCGCCTTATCTTCTCTTTGGGACGGTTTCCTTTGGGGAAAAGCAAAGTCGTAACAGCACCATTTCTGTTCGCAGCGCTCCTTCGTTTCTTCTTGGAGAACCTTGTTCCCTTGTTTTCTTTGTAGACTCGCTCGGCGTTTCTTTCGACCAACAGCATGGTGAGTCCTAGCGACATGGCTTTGGAGATTGTTGCTGAGGATTTGGAGAGAATATGCCAGAAATATGGCATTCCCTCGGATATCCTCCTGTGGCTGCCCGAGCCTGAGCATAGGGTCTCACAAGAACTGAAGCATGGGATATTTCTTTATGAAGATAGCCTGAAGGCAGGCCTCTGGTTCCCCCTACATGCCCTAGCGAAGGAGATCATGAGGTTTTACAACATCTGTCCGACAATAGTGGCTCCTAATAGCTGGCACAGCATCATCGAGTTTATCTCGATGTGCTGCCGGGTCCAGGTAACAGTGACTCTTCCCCTGTTCCGTGCTTGCTATCATCTGATATCGGGGAGGAACTCGGAGTGGTCCTATGTCGGACCCCGGAAATCATTCAAGACGATTATGGATAAGCCATCGTCCATAAAGGAGTGGAAGGTCTGATTCTTTATCGTCGAGGGGAACATCGGCTCCGACTTTCCGCGGGGATGGGAGAGCTTTGTCAGGGATGTGGAAATGCATCTAGCCTTGTCCGAACAGGAGAAGAAGGACTTAGAGGTCCTTTGTGACGGCCGAATGTTCTTGGCTAACGACTTACTATCAGAGGAGGCTCTTTTCGCCGTCGGGCTTAGCCCCATCAACGTACACGGTAAGTCTTTTTCTTTTTCCCTTCCATTGATTTCACTCGAGCGAGTATATCTCGGTTTGATTATTTGCCCACTGCGCTTGCAGCCAAGAAATCCGCACTGGCGGGCCGTATAAGGAAGGAGTTGGGCAAGCGCCCAAGAGGAACTGGTAGTGTAGAAAGGCGTAAGTCTGAGAAGAAGATTCATCTTTCTGAAGAGCACTCGCCAGAGGCTAGGCGAGTCAAGGTCAGCCCGCGCTCTTTACCGTCAAAGAAAGAGGATGTGGGAGAGTCAACAGTGAGAGAGGGGTTCCCTCAATCGAGGGAAGAAGCAATAGCCATGTTGGAGGAACAGAGAGTAGAGGAGGACTCTGGGAAGGTTGCTGAGATCCCTTGTCCTTTGGTGGTGGAGATAGTGGACAGCCCGGACGAGGCCTCGTGTGCTCATCTGGCATTATCCTCTCCTGGGAATGAGTTATTGCCAGGCTCGGCAGAGGTCGATATCCTAGGGGTACCTTCCCTAAGTGAGAAGATGTCTCTAGCCTCAGCGGGAGAACAGGAGGGAGCAATTGCTATTGTCGAGGCGATCGAGGAGGAAATCTTGGACGAGGGGAGAGGACGAGATAAGAATCTTCCAGTTGAAGCTTCTCCCACTGAGGTTTTAGGAAAATTGGTGCCTGGGCTGGCCGAGGTATCCGAGGAATCTCAGGCCAGAGTTTTGCTGAAGGAGGCCAGAAGGTTGAAAGCTTCTCAGCCTAAGGTCGCCCGGCCTGGTCCTTCGGACGGGCAGCCCGATGGTTTGGACCCGGCCATCGAGGCGACGTTCACTGCCCTGATGAGGTCGGCGTTGTATCCGGGCATGGGTCCTTCGGCGAATGAATCTGCGGACCTAGACCTCGTCGATTCCGCGTTTGGTCAGCGGAATGTGGCGAAGGATGTCCATCTTCTCCCTGGAATTGACAATTCCGCCCTTATGAGGCTCACTAGGTCTTATGCTTCTCGGGTAAGTCGCTATTCCAGAGCAATGGGTGCCTTCTAGGTTGACTTGATTGCGCTTTCTTATCTGTGTTTCATTTCACAGAGTGCTTTGATTACTAGGGCGCTATGTTGGCGCTTGAATCTGATAGCAGGGGCCAGTGCCCAGGCTAAGAAAGTCAGCACTGAGCTCAGATTGCGAGCAGAGGTGTCTGACAAACTTGAGCAGGTTCTGGACGTCGCCAACGAGAACTTGGCGAGGGCGAGGGGACTGCATCAGGCTGCCCTCGATGATGCGTTCAAGTTGAGGCTTGAGGTTGAGGAGCTGTGCAGGCTCCGCACGAAGTATGACGAAGCATGCTTGGAGCTATCGCAAATCAAATCTAGACATGCGGGAGAAATGGAGACTGTTAAAAAATGGTTTGACGAGAGTCGAGACAGTCTGAAGAAGGAAGTTGTCAAGGAGAGAAATCGCTTGAACAGAATGCTCGGCGAGACTGAGGAGAAGATCCAGCAGCTGCAACATTGTGTTATCTCCAAGGGTGATAGGATCAAATGGCATCATGAGAAAATAGCCAAGCTTGATGGTAAGCTCTCCCAGTCCAGGGAAGAGGCTAACAGCAGGCAGTCGAGGATCAATGACCTCAAGGAAATGATCGAGCTGGTTAAGGCCGACAAGCTGAGGGCCTTCGGCGAGGTCAAGGAATTGACCAGGAGATTAGCTCGGTAGGAGGAAGAGGTACGATGTCGTCTCTTTAACTTCCCCTATTATTTTATTACTGCACCGGCTAACTCTGTGCTGACAGATGGAGAAGACGAGACTTGAGGGCCAAGGTCAATTAGAAGGCCTGCAAGGAGAACTAGCATCAAGTCATCGGAGAAGCTCGGAGCTCGAAGGGTGGGTCGCTGAGGCTAAAGGGCAGCTTGCCCTACTTTGGGGCGAACAAGATGCGACCTATGCCGAGGCTTTCTAGCTTAGCACGGAGGAGGCTCGAACTAAAATATCTCGGGAGCACCCGAAATGGGACCTCTCCTTTTTGGACGTTGAACCCTTTGAGGCCTGTACCCGGGGGCTAAAGAAGCTGTGTATGAAGATATTTCAGACGTCGATCTCGATGCTATTTTGGGTTTTAGTGAGGCCGCGGCTCCTGAAGGACATTCTCAACCTGCCGTGAAGGGAACAACAACTTTTGAAGTGGGCGAAACAAGCCAAGCCCCCTCCAATGTTACCAAAGATGCTGCCGGGACCGATCCGGCCCCTGATCCTTGAGGGTCACCCATGTATTTTTTGCTTCTCGGATTTGTAGTCTCGTCGAAATTTCTGATGGACGGACCTTTTGTCTTCATTTGTTTGCCTTTTTGACTAATCTTTTATCTCAAGTTTTCTTCCGACTGTGAATAAATTATGACTCATTCGCACTCTTTAGTCGGTTTGGTTCGGACTTAAGTAAACATCTCGGTCGAGGTTGAGGTATAGAATGGCCTGGTGCCATCGAGGAATATAGTTTTGGTCTCGCTCAGGGCGGGTAAGGGAGTTCGTCCTGCCGAAGTATTAGATAGTTTGACTTGAAATAGCCGAGAATCGCAGGGGTATCCTGGTTAGAGCTGAGGTTAGATAGTTCGGCTTGCCTGAAGTGGAGAAACGGGCATGCTTTCAGCCGAGGTACACGAAGTGGTTTTTTTGAAGAGTATTTCGCCCTTGTCAGGGGCATTTACTTCGTTGGCCTTTTCCAATGCAGGTCCTTTTAGCGTACGTGATAAGCAATCGATCGCCATTGGATAGCGTCATTTTTGGAGGAGATTTCTCAGCCTGCCCATATCTCAACAACCTGCAGCTGATCTCATGCATTTAAGGTTTTTGATTCGAGATCAGAGGGAGATCCCTTGCCTTTCGTCACGGCTCGGGAAACGCATTTGGCGCGCTCCGAAAAATAATTCTTTTCTTCCGCCCTCCCACGTAGCAATGGGGTGTGCTATTTCAAATTTTAGGGGTTTATTTGCCTATAAATTGGGAAGAACGGGTAGTGTTAGGCTATCCCTTAGGACTTTGTTCTCCTGTGGAAGTTCTTATGATGTCCATGTATCTGAGGTTGAGAGTGGAGAGACTGAGTTCTCCTTTTGTGAGTCGACTTCCCTCGGATAGCTAGGGTGACTAAGAAGCCGCTGAGGAGCAGCCCGTCCTCAAGAGAGGAGTTTCGGAGATCATATAGAGAGCGTACGGGAGGTCCACGGAGATCATATGGGGAGCGCATGTATGCGCTCCCTGTGTGTCCTTTGCCACTTGCTATGGGGACCGTCGGAAATACAAAGTATACATAACCCCATGGTAAGGATGAACTTTTCCTTCTTCCTCTGGCTGGATTCTTGGCTCATCCCTATGGGGAATCTTTTTCCATGTGAAGAGGGAGTTGAGAGCAGTGTGGGTCTACTGGTCCCCTGTCTTTCACAATCGGGTAGCGTCCAGCAGCCCAGCATTCCACCCAGGGGGAATGCCTCTCCAGCATCGGTGTCTATAGGTCTTCCTTCTGTTCTTGGATCTCTTGGTTCATCCGAAGGACCTGTGGGAGGCCGGCTCGGCCCTAACCAGTGGTTCAGGGCGAGCTGACTGGATTGTCTGACTACTTGGGTCAAATGCCGAAACATCATTATTAACCGAAGCTGACTGAAGCAGTCTGGCCGAGCTATTTACTTATTTTTATTTCTTGTGTCATGATGCACTTGTAACGCCTCTTAGGAGGTTGTAACTCTTTTTATTGATGAAGAAATAAAGAAAGTTTTATTCTTTCTTCTTTTAGCACCTGCTTCTTTTTCGATGTGATTGTGTTTGAGAGTTACTACTCCCATATCATGCTTTTGTGTCATAGCATATTTCAGCAGCATTCTTACTAAATTGTTTTTGCTAAAACCAATGTTCGGTCCTCAGTGGAGGAAAATGTTTATTTCTGTTTGGGTCAGAGGTAGACCTGAGCAGTCCTGTGGACTCATGCGGTAAGCATGATCTCGTTTGCAGAACGAAGCAGGTATGTCTTTACTGTTGAGTGGAAGGAAGTTGCTTACTTCCACCGAAGTATCATAGGGCGCTCGAGCGACGTCGAGGTATTTGGTAGACTGCCCAATCAGGCCGAAGTTTCAGGGTCGTGTTCCTTGATTCGGCTGAGACTTCGAATAGTATGGCACGAGGCATCAGGGAATATATCGCTTGGCTTAGCCAAGGTATCCAACAATGTATTGCTTGGTTTGGCCGAGACTTCATAAGGAACATATTTTACTTGGCCCTGCCAAGGTGTGCAGATCGCTCGGCGTTGCCGAGGGTTTTTAATATTTTACTTGGCCCTAACTGCAACTGTAGATTCAGGCGCTGTTTGCCAAAGAGGATGGGGGCTACGCGAGCGATGGAGGGGGCTCCCGAAGCCTGTAAATCGGCCACTCTCAAAGAGGGCGAGCCATGTTGCTCCAGTGTTGGTCGCTAATGCACTTTTTCCTCTTCTCCATGTTTTTTCGAGGATGTCTAATTCGAGGAAGCCTGGCAGACTTTCGAGAACATTTACTTTGAAAGGGTCCGGCAGATCGGAGGGAGTCTAGTCCCAAGAAGGGAGCTTCTTGAGTGCCTCAATGTTATTAATAATCCTCTTCGATGAGGGATGAAACTCTTCGTTTCCTGCAAGCGCCAACTGAGGTGATGGCGCGCGGCGAGTTTCCGCGAGTTGAAATTAATGGCCCGGGCGGTCGAAATACTCACTAGTAGTAGTTTAAATACGGATGGGGGATGTCATCGTTAATCACATCTCCTATTGGCCTCCCTAAACTCAGGATAGCAGGATGGCTTCTGAGGATGGAGGGAGATCTGCTGGAGCTCCAGATAGCGGCGGTAGTGGCCACGAGGGGCGCCATAGGGGCCGCACTACGGTGACCTTCGATGGGGAGGTCTTGGCGTCACTGTTCGCAAACCGCAAATGACTTCAGAGGGCGGTTGAGTGATATTTGGTTGTTTCTACGAGAGAAATCGAGCTCCTTCGTCGGGCCAATAGCCGATTGGAGGGGAAAGTAGCATCCCTCCAACGACAGATTGCCGAGTCAGCTCAGCGGCGTGGGGGGAGCTCAACAACGCCTGGAGAAGATGATAAGCCCTAGTGAGGGCTCTTATACCTTTTTCTTTCCTTTCTTGTTGTCCTTTTTCCAATGATGAATGAAAGGAGGAATTTTTGCAACTTTTGTGTTTGCTGCTTTCTTCAAAACATTGATTTTCATTGCTCGATCTTGGCCGAGGTTTTTAAGAGATGTACTTCGGCTTTGGCCGAGGCTTTTAATAAGTAACGCACTTCGACTTTGGCTGAGGCTTTTAATAAGTAACGCACTTCGGCGTTGGCCAAGGCTTTTAATAAGCAACGCACTTCTGCTTTGGCCGAGGCTTTTAATAAGCAACGCACTTCGGCTTTGGCCGAAGCTTTTAATAAGCAACGCACTTAGTCGTTGGCCGAGGCTTTTACGCTTCGGCGCTGGCCGGGGCTTATAAGTTGCCCGAATCCGGTCGAAGTTTTCTTCGCCCTTCAATCCGGCCGGGGCTTGTAAGCTGCCCAAATCCGATCAAAGTTTTCTTCGTCCTTCGGTCCGGCTGAGGCTTGTAAGCTGCCCGAATCCGGCCGAAGTTTTCTTCTCCCTTCGGTCCGGTCGGGGCTTGTAAGCTGCCCAAATCTGGTCGTCGAAGTTTTCTTCGCCCTTCGGTCTAGCCGGGGCTTGTAAGCTGCCCGAATCCGGTCGAAGTTTTCTTCATCCTTCGGTCCGACCGAGGCTTGTAAGCTGCCCGAATCTGGCCGAAGTTTCTTCTCCCTTCGGTCCGATCGGGGCTTGTAAGCTGCCCGAATCCAACCAAAGGCTTGGAGATCACTTGGTCCCCAGTCGTACTAGGGGTGCTTGGACATACCAAGCCTTTGTTGAGTAGGGCTCGGCCCAGCCGAGGTTCAGAGATTTCCTATTTAAAGGGATAGCTCGGTTGTGCCGAGAATCGATAAGTGGCGTCTATTTTTCATTATGACTTTTGGAGGAGTAATCGTGGTGACCATGCCATGAATCATAGAAGCAGTATGCCGATACGAATTAATGGGGTGAGTCTTTAGAAAGCGTACTCTACTGATGATATATGTGGAGGTTGTCTGAATTCCACGTCCGGGGAATAGATTTCCCGCTCAGATCCTGGAGCTTATAGGTGCTAGGTCCAATGACTTCCACCACTTGATAGGGGCCTTCCCAGTTCGAAGACAGCTTTCCTTATTCTAATGGTTTGGAGACGGATGCTTTCCGGAGGACGAGATCGTCGGGTGCGAAGGATTTTTCTTTAACTCTAGAGGCGTGGTAGCGAGCCACTCTTTACTGATATGCAGCTACCCTGATTTGAGCTTTCTCTCTAATTTCTTCCACCAGGTCAAGATTGGTGCAGAGCTGCTCGTCGTTAGCCTCCTCCGAGTAGTTCTCCACCCGCGGGGAAGGAAGTTCTATCTCCACAGGGTTGACGGCTTTCGTGCCGAAGGCCATCTGGACTGGAGTCTCGCCAGTGGGGATTCTTTGGGTGGTGTGGTAGGCCCATAGGACATTGTGAAGTTCGTCCGCCCATTTGCCTCAGGCTCTGGTAAGCCGAGCCTTGATCCCTTGAAGTAGGGTCCGGTTAGTTACCTCAGCTTCTCCGTTGGCTTGCGGATGCCCTACCGATGTAAGGCGGTGGCAGATCCCATGCTCCTCGCAGAAACCTTGGAACTTTGGGTTGTCAAACTACCTGCCATTGTCGGTGATGATGGTATGCGGGAGGCCAAAGCAACAAATAATGGATCTCCATATGAAGTCCCTGGCCCGAGCTTCAGTTATCTGGGCAATTGCCTCGGAAGAAGAGATCGTTGGATGAACAGGGGCCGCGTTCTCTTCAGGAAGGTGCGGAGCAGGTGCTGCTGGACGGGGAGCTTCAAAGCGCCCCTGGACCAGATGGGCCAGAGCCTAGACGTGCAGGACCAGTGAGGCAAACTGGTCCTGGGTTACTGGGGCCGCTGGTGGCGATGGAGTCTCAATTGGTGGTGGTGGCGGTGCTACACTGCTCATCGGATCAGGTCTTTGGGAGGCTACCTGGTCCTGGGCTTCAGAAGCAGCCTTTCTTTGATTGGCCATGGGAGAGGTTCTTTTCAAGATCGAGACCCTAATCTCATGGATCATAAGTTTATGGGACTTGAGGACCCTTCTTCTAGCGCCAATTTGTTGCTACCGAAATCTGTCCTTCGACTCGGGCGCGATCGAGCTTCAGAGTGGGCTCCCTTCTCGGTGGACCTGCAAAACAGTCCTCACGCGAGAGGCGTTGGGGGTGGCTCTCTGCGGAAGGCCCTCCGATGCTCAAGTCAGCGGAGATCAGCGATCAACAAATATGAGGAGAAGGCACTCGCTGAAGAGTCTCTCCAGGGTGGCCTTTTGAGAGCTTCGAACGGAGCATTAATGGCGAGAAGGGGTGAGCAGAGGTAGATGAAGAGTGAGCCAGTAGAACAAGTGCGCATACCTGGGAAGTCAGAAGACGGTCGTATTTATAGAGGATCACTTGATTCCTTAGAGACGTCATGGGTCCGAAAGTCGTTAGGATTCGAATCCAATTTGTTATGATGTCAGTAAGATTCATATCTTGTTGGTTAGAGGATCGACGGCTGGGAGAGCTAGTTGATGTCTTGAGATTCGGCGATTGTGTAGGCTCCAGGGTTCTAGGCCACTCTCAGGTGTGATTTCTGTTTGGAATCTTACGAATTTAGACTCTCCCGCGCTGGATTCCGTAGAGGTGCTTGAGTGCCTGGGTCTGGCTGGGGCTTAAGAATGACTCGGACTAGGACCGAAGTATAAGGATAACTCGGCTGGCGAGGCACGGTAATAGCTCGGCTGGCGAGGCATGGCGAATAGCTCGGCTGGCGACTCATTTTAGCGAGCATCGCACAGCGAGTGAGAGCCAGGATTCAGGGTTGATCCTAACCTCTTGCATAATTATTAACGCGATGACGATTTCACCCCTCAACAAATTTTAATAAAATTTTAGTGGAGGGGATTCCTTGTTCCCTCGTTATTACTTCAAAGAAAACAAATAATATTAACAAAATAGAGATGATAAAATTCATGGGTTTAAAAAGGTTTACATAAGTACGGTATGGTAATAAAAAAAAAAAAGAATGCATGATTTGAATTTTGGTATCAATAGAAAATGTCTTGTTATTCGGAGTTGAAGGAGGCCGGGTCTAGAATTAGAAATCATAAGTTAAAAGCTCAAAAACTTTAAAGTTGATAGATCTAATGCCAAAAGAAAATATGTTTATATTTATCATTTTAAAAGTGATCTAAATCATTCGTTAAAGTAAAAATATTTATGCTATTTTATCGGATGAGTAAACTATTCTGATTAATTAAAATTTTAGTCTTCTTTGAAACTTCAAGTTTTAGTTTTAACTCCTCTCTTTTCGGTTTCAAAAAAAAAATTTTTTTTTTTGATGGCAATGGTTAACTTGACTTTTTCATAACAATTTTTTTAATTTATTTTAATTATGCATGTTAATTATGCACATGATCATATATAATCGATCAAATCTGTTTTCGTTTACTTAATTGGATGCACCAAAAGTAAATTAAATTTTAAAAAAATACGTTAAATACCGCAACAAAAAGCTTAAAATTAAGCCATAGCTAATCGTTGAGTATGTAATCCACCCTCTATTTCACAGCACTCCGGGGGAAAGCTTGAGCAGGGAATCATGTGGCGATGTACGGCGGGATATAGACGCCGGAGACGGGGGGCAGAGGTGGGGCAAGTAATGGTGACGGCGATGGAGACATGGATCCAGATATCGCCCAAATTTATAATTTACTCTGATTTTTCCATCTATTGATTGTTTCGCATCCACTTATCCTTTTAAAAAGCTTCACGCTAGTACAAGTTTGTCGAGCAATAATTCCATCTTAAAAAAGAGGAGAGGGGAGAGACTTGCCCAATGCTACCTTTCCCAGATGATGGCAACCATAGAAGCAATAATAGATGCGACTACTTTTCGATATAATATGGGCGTAATTGGTTAAATTCTTTGTCAAATACTTATTATTTTAAATCTTATTTGCCCGTCCATGCTGCAAGTTCCTATAAGGAGTGAAAAAAGAAAAGAAAAAAAATGCAAAATTGACGACGATAAGTGAAAACTGATGCAGGGGAGGTACGTAGTAGAATGTCACAGAGCTCCACCGACGAGATGGCTTTCTTCTCAAAATTCAAAAAGAAAACAAGCAATGAGTACAGTCTCACGGGAAAGGATGATAGAGGGGTAAGTGGTGCAGACAGCGCTGCCAATGGATAGCCCGAAGACTGGAAATAAATGGAAAGGGCTTTCCTCATGACAACAGGAGTCGAGGCTAAACTTTCTTTGCAGCGGAAAAGAAAGTGATTGAGATTAGAGCTTGAAATTTTTGCTGAAAAGTTTTTTTATTTTTGTAAAAGCTTTTTTTTTTAATTATTAAAAATTTTAAATTTAAATTTTAAATTTATAAAAAATTTAAATTTTAAAAAATAAAAATTATGTCTGCGCTGAGACGTGTTAGTATAGATTGTAGATGATCGGTTCCCAAGGTACAACGATCCGACTCGATTCAAACCTCCTATCACAAGCATGATCGTGTGGAGATACAACCCAGTAGCTCCTTCGTATGTTCAAAAAAAAAATAGTAAATATAAAATATAACAAAATAAATTTAAAAAGAAAAAAAAAAGGATGAGAAAGCTCTTTTTCTTTTCTTTAGCAGGCTTCTGATATACAGGCACTAATTTATCCTTGCAATAGTAGAATCTCAAAAAAATGTAGAAATGCTTTTAGAATTTGAATAGTGCAAATCCTTGATATTTTATCATATATATATATATATGTGTGTGTGTGTTTTTAAAATATTTTGGTCGTTCATGGCCTTACGAGCATTTCGTGAATGCTAACGGAACGCTCGTGCTCTCGCGAGCAACAGAACGCTTGCCTGGTGAGCGTAACGCCAGCAACCCACACAAGCATTCACTCGCGTGGATTCCTTTTATTTTTTAATTTAATTTTTTTTAATAATTTCTCATAAAAGTTTTAAATTTAAAAAAATAATAAAATTTATATAACAATAATAAAATTTTCACCAAGATTTAAGACTCATCAATCAAATAAGGCATCAAATTCTTCTTTTATAATTTCGTATCGAAAGCTTGATTGAGCCCTTTAAATAGTTAAGATATTTCAGAAATTTGTCCTTAATAAGTTATATATTGGAGATGTTCTATTGAAAAAAGTATAGCCTATGAATTTCTGATGTGTGAGCTTTGAGGTTCGTGCGCGTGAGAGCTCCGGAGTCTGGCTTTTGTGTTGCTTTGCGATTCGTACTTGACCCTTGCCTGTGCTGATTCCGGCGATCGTCTTCGTCTCTGGCTGCGGCTCTTGCGGTGGATCTCCGCTCTTCTGTCCCCTTGCCATCTATGGCGTCCGATGGAGCTGTGGGGGATCGTGGTGCTGGGCAGAAATTCGGTTCGTCTGGGTTCATCTGGGTCTCGTCGTCTCCGGCGCCGGCTGATGTATCGCATCTGGAATCAGAGTATCCGGAGGTGGTCAGCGTTCCGGAGGATGATTTGAAGGCTGAGATGGTGGAATGGCAGTCGCGTGCTCTCATCCTACGGTCGTTTATGAAATGGGTTCCTGCGGAGGCGTATGTGCGGGAGTTTCGCCGTGCCAGAATTCAGGGGGAGGTCAAACCTGTAAGCCTGGCATTTCGATGCCACATCTTCCTGTTCGAAGATCCGAAAGCTGTGGATCAGGTGATGAATCGTCCATGGATCATCAATGGACAAATCATCGCAATGGAAAGATGGAAGCCGGAGTTCGTTCCGACAGCGGATGCCACCCCATTTGCCCTTATTTGGCTGCGTTTACCAAACCTTCCTCTGGAATTTTGGAAGGAGAATTTCCTCAGGATGATCACTGCGACGGCTGGCCAATTCCACTGCGTTGATTCGTCGACTCTGGCCAAAAGCAGAGGAGGGTTTGCCAGGGTTTGCTTACAGGTGGATCTCCGGCGTTCTCTCCGGCCGGGTACCCGTGTTCAGGGCTTAAATCTTCCCTTCTGGTAGCAGTTTATCTACGAAGCTCTTGAAGGATTTGCTCCAGTTGCGGATCGCTCCATCTGGAAGGTCCGTGCTCCATCTGGAAGGTTCGTGTTCTGTGCCGGTTGGATCAAGTAAGGTGGATGATTCCTCGTCCCCTGCTTTGGATCCTGGCTGACGGTTGTTCGCCAACGCCGGGATGTCCCTGGTTCGTCGAGGGAGATGAGGAAGAAGTCTACACCGATGTCCACTTCTGGTGCTCCCGGCTGTGATCCAGTGCCTCAGTTGGCTAAGGATAAGCAGCGATTTATGGCTAATGGCGTTGACGAGTGGAGGACACCGGTCAAGATCGCTCGCCGGAAAGTTCCACCATCGACAAAGACGGTGGTCGTCTCGGAAGCAGTCCCCGTTGAAGCTGGAGATGAGATGCAGCAGAGAGGGATGAAGGCTTCTCCTGCGATCATCACAGTGCCGGTTTCACCCCGTGCTGGTACTGTAGCAATTGAGAAGATTAAGCTGAAGGAAGGAATTAAATTCAGTAAGCTCAGTAAAGATGAAATTGGCTCTGAATCAACTCAGCCAATTACCAATCCCTTCTCTTCTTCTAGTTTGGGAGTGGTTTGTGGCAGTGACCTAGGCAGCGGGGACGCTTTTCCGGGCCCCTTGAAAAGGGCCAGGCCTGTCAAGAGTCCTGTTCCGAGAACTAATCCCAAAACTGTTAAAAGGAAGGGCAAAGGTAAAGTTGTTGTGCCAAAGAATATTGAGGTTGCTCGTTATCTTCCTGTCAACCCGTCATTATCTCAGTGCTCTTCTGGAACTGATCAGGAGGTGTGTCAGCTCAGTGCTGAGATGAATGTAGGGGTGTCTGTGGTGGGCTCAGGTGTAGAACCTATGAGTCGGCACTCGGTAAATCTAGATGTTGTTGCGGATGGACCGAAGACTGAGTCTCTAATGATGACTGATGGGGGCTCCCTTGCCAGTCAGTGCCCTCCTGATATGGTTATGATGGAGGACCAGGGAGGGGTCCCAGTTTCCTCCAATAATTAATGAAGATTCTTATATGGAATACCCGAGGAGCTCGAAAGCCTTCCTTTCGATCCTCTTTCAATAGATTGATGCAATTATATAAGTTTGATATATGTGTGCTGTTGGAAACTAGATTGTCGGGGGACTCTCTGGCCCGGCTCCGGAGACAGATTTCCCGATCTTGGTCTTCGTATGCGGTGGAGGCTGAAGGGATGTCGGGGGTTTATTGGCCATATGGCACGATTCTGCTGTTTCGGTTGAGGCTTTTCATCATTGCAACCAGCAGATTGGTCTTCTTATTTCTATGGGGTCCTCTGACCCCTGGCTGCTATCGGCGGTTTATGCCAGTACGGATTATAGAGAGAGACGAATCCTTTGGGCTGAGCTTATTTCCCTCCTTGATCAAGGTCTCCCTGCCATTGTTGCGGGAGATTTTAACTGTATCACTGAGGCTAAGGAAAAGCGTGGGAGTAGACGGGTTTCGGCCTCAGCTGATATTAATGAATTCAATTCCTTTATTCGGTCTTCTAACCTGATGGATTTGGGTATTCTGGAACCCAGTTTACTTGGTGTAATAACCGTCAGGGCTCAGCTCGTGTTTGGGAGAGACTCGATAGAGCTTTGGCTACGGTCCAATGGCTTCATATGCATCCTGCGTTTCTGTTTCCCACTTGCCCAGGATTGCTTCGGATCACTGCCCTATTTTGATCTCTACTGAGGCTGATGTGCACCAGCCTAGATAGTTTAGATTTGAGCATTTCTGGACAGTCCACTCGGGGGCTCGGTCCATTATTACTCAAATTTGGCATCTTCCGATTAGGGGCAATGCTATTTACCGTCTCTCTCGTCGTCTTATGCTGGCCAGACGACGTCTTTCCAAATGGAATAGGCTTGATGTGGGGAACTTGGATAGACAGATTGATCTGGTGGAAGCTGATATTACTGTTCTTCAGGGTAAGGAGGATTTGGATGGATCTCTTTTGGATTGGATCTTTTCTCTCTGCGAGAACTGCTTGCTCGTCACCATTCTCTGCTTCGCCAATAGGAGATGTACTGGAAACAGAGGTCTAGGGCGCAGTGGATCTGTGAGGGGGATCGTAATACCAGATTCTTTCATCAGGCTACCTTAAAGCGTCGGGCTGTGAACAGGATTCGGAGACTTGTTGACATAGAGGGGCATGGTCAGGAGGATTTCCAATCTATCTGGAATATGCTTCTCCAGTTCTTTCAATCCAGATGGGCTGATTCCTCTACTGATGGGGATCCGGTGGTCAGGGTTCTTGAGTCCAGAAGGGTTTCCACACAGTATAATGAAAAGCTTTGCAGACCTGTCACTGCTGAAGAAATTCGGGAGGCCCTATGGGAGCTCGACCCGGACAAGGCTCCTGGGCCTGATGGATTTCCTCCTCTATTTTATCGTCAGTATTGGGACATCATTGGACAAGAGGTAATTCAGGCCATTCAAATTGTCTTCCAACTGAAGCAAATTCCCTTGGAATGGAACCGGACTCTTATTACGTTGGTTCCCAAGCAGTCAGACGCCTCTCTTCCGCAGCACTTCAGACCCATTAGCCTTTGTACTACTCTGTATAAAGTTTGTGCTCGCCTCTTGGTTGGTCGTCTTCGGCTTGTGATCCCCCGTCTTATCTCTATAGAGCAGGGGGCTTTTATTAAAGGGCGTTCTATATCGGACAACGTCCTCATTGCTCAGGAGTTCATGCATGATCTTCAAAGAGCCCGTGTGAAAAGAAGTCTCATGGCGGTGAAGTTGGATATGAAGAGAGCTTATGACAGAATGAGCTGGGCCTTCCTGAAATGTACCCTCCAGGAGTTCGGTTTTGATGATCTTTTTATTGAATGGATTATGGCATGTATTCTGAGGCCTTCCTTTTCTTTGCTCATCAATGGGAGCCCTACTGAATTTTTTCACTCCTCCATGGGATTGAGGCAGGGATGTCCTTTATCCCCCTTATTATTTATTCTTGCCGCTGACGATCTTTCTCGTGCCTTTCATCTTGCTCAGCAGAAGAACCGGATTGTTCCTTTCATGGTTGGGAGAGAGGGCCCTCTGATTTCTCATATTCTTTTTGCTGATGACTGTATTCTTCTGGGGCAGGCTTCTATTGACAATGCTGCTTCTTTTCATTCCATTATGCAGCGGTACTGTTAGGCGTCGGGCCAGAGGGTAAATTTTCTCAAGTCTTCTATCTGCTTCAGCCCCAAAATCCCTAGATCTACTAGGGAGGCCATTATGGAGTTATCAGGTATCACTACTCGGTCGGATCTCTTCAAGTATCTGGGGATTCCTATTACTGGCAGACGGGCTCGTTGTTCTGACTTTGCAGAAATTGAGCGACGGATCCGCCAACGTATTCAGGGGTGGCAGATGACTAGTCTATCTATGATGGCTAGGATCACTATCATTCGTTCTGTCCTCTCTTCTCTTCCTGTGTATCTCCTTTCGAATGTCGCTCTGCCGATCACTTATCTGAGGAGGATTGAGAGAT
Organism: Calamus simplicifolius; assembly: GCA_900491605.1. Lineage (NCBI taxonomy): Eukaryota > Viridiplantae > Streptophyta > Magnoliopsida > Arecales > Arecaceae > Calamus > Calamus simplicifolius. The sequence goes on along the minus strand of UESW01001447.1, from coordinate 185,520 downwards.
GTTTTAGAGATTTTCTTTGGGCTTCTACGCAGGAGGGACATGGTATGCATCTAGTTGCTTGGGACAGGATCTGCATGCCTATTAATGAAGGTGGTCTGGGGATTCAGTCCTTGATTGTTAGAAGAGAAGCTCTTTTTGCCAAACAAGCCTCGCGTTTCCTTTTGGAGCCTCATAGTTTATGGAGTTCTGTGATGCATGTGAGATACGGTGACTAGGCTTCTGGTTCGATTATTATTCTGCCCCGTGGTTCCTCTTCCTATTGGAAGGAGATTTGTAGACATAGTCAGGCCATTATGAATAATACCTCTTGGATAATTGGTGATGGCTGGTCTATTGATGCTGTCAATGATACCTGGATTTCTAAGCTCCCCCTTATGCGATGGCCCTCTTTTATCAACATGGATATTCCTCCTAAGCTCAGGGTTCAGGATCTTATATCCTTAAATCCCCGCTCTTGGCACACTCCCTCGGTGACCCGGTTTTTTGGGGAGGAGCTTTCTCGTCGGATTCTCTCGATGCCTCTTTTACCTGATTCCTCTGTTGATTCCAGGATTTGGCAGCATTCTTGTCTCCCCAAGGCTCCCATTAGGGATCTTATGGACATATACAGGCCGCAGGCTCAGCACACGAAGGATGCAGCTTGGATTTGGAAGCTTCCTGTTCTCCCCAGGATTCAGTTATTCATCTGGAAGATTCTTTGGGACTGTCTTCCTACTTGCCTCCTTCTTTCTCGGAGGGGTCTGTCTATTCAGCCGAGCTATCCTCTGTGTAGGCAGGTGGATGAATCTGTGGACCATGCTATATTTTGTTGCTCCAGAGCGAAAAGGATCTGGACTCTTATGGGCTATCCTAGGGATATGGAGGTAATGGATTTTTCGCGTTCATTTTTCCTTCAGGATATCCGGAGCGGTCCTATGAGAAAGCGTGGTCTTTGGTCTGTTACTGCTTACTATATATGGCTGTCGAGGAATCAGATCATATTCTCCGACAACAGATTCTCGTTTCACAGGATTGTGAGGCAGATTAGATTATTGACTTCGAAATGTGCCCGTGCCTTTCATGATATTAGTTTTGACTCCTCTGACCTCTGGGGATCCCCTACTGTTCCGACAGCGAACCGTTGCACGGTTTTTGTCTCTTGGGAGCCCCCCCTCCAGGGTATGTCAAAATTAACTTTGATGGGAGTGTCCGGGACAGAGCTGCTGGATCTGCGTTCATCATTCGGGGTCTGATGGGTAATCTATTGGCTGCGGGAGGCTTTGGCACCCTGGACTCTACTGTTTCTTTGTCGGAGCTTGGTGCTGCTTGGGCAGGGCTCTCATTTGCTGTTAGGATCCTCCATGCTCCTAAGATCATGCTTGAGGGGGATTCTATGACTGTTATTTCTTGGTTATTAGAGGAGAACTATATAGATGGTTCCTCAAATCCGATCCTGAGAGACTGCTGGTCTATGCTGCGGGAGCTTGATTCTGCCCAGATCCGCCACATTTATCGTGAGGCCAACTCGGCGGCGGACTGGGTAGCGTCCTTTGCTGCTCAACATGCGGGTCCATGGAATTGAAAGCCAGGCGACCCATGTCCTATTATTCTACAGCAGATTTTAACTTCTGATGTATCTGGGCTGACTCATTCTAGAATTATATGATCACCCGTTTGTAACCAAAAAAAAAAAAAAGATAATAGAGCATCTATTTGCCAGATGTCCCCTCTTGCAATCAATTTTGGATCCTCTGAGCACAGTGCCTGCAAGCCTACATAAGCTTTGGTTAGCTACGCCCTTTATGTGGCATGTGTAGTAGAAGTTTTTTATTAGTTCCATCAATCGTACTTTTTTCTCTCAGTATAGTATCTCTGCGGTCCCATGGCAACCGCTATTTCTTTTCCACTGCCATCAAAACATTATTCAATATCTTGGTAGATTAAAATTAAATATATTGATCCTATCATATATGTAAAAATATGAGATTAATATATTTATCCTAATTAATAAAGAAAAAATTAATAAATACCTTCCGTCATTGCTCCACGATCCAGATGAGGGTAAGGATCTTCCACGCCTTACGATCTCTCTCAGCGATGGTGTAAACTTTCTCGATGAAACCAGGCGTAGAGACCTACCCGTTTTATAAACCTTTATGCTTTATCTGTCCATCACAGAGGGCACCGTTTTAAACGGATATGGTTGAGGGATTCTTATCTCAATCGTGAATTCAAAATTTGAATTCACGCAATCCCTCAAGATCAGAATATAGGACCACCTTAATCGTATCTAACCGATACGCTTAATGGAGAAAAAACCAACATTCTCCCACTTGGTCCATATATTCTATTACTATAGTAAGAAACAGAATACATGAATCATGGCAATAGGTCCTCTTAAAATCGAGTATTATTTACCATGTATCACAATGTATTATATTTTCCAAACATAAACCCATATAACTTAATGAATAAACCCCATGTTTATTCTAGGTCCAACTTAATGATGCTCATCACAAATAAATGTGTACACTAAATAACTGAATATGAAAAATATAACAATCATAAAAGAGTTTCATTAATTATAAAATTCATCATTACAATGAATTAAATAAAATAACCAAGACCCATATGGTCTACATGATCCCTAAACTTCTGTAGTGGCATGCCTTTAGTCAAGGGATCAGCTATCATCAACTCAGTGCTCACGTGCTCTATAACCACTGTCTTTTCTTTAACACGTTCTCATATGGCTAAATATTTGATGTCGATGTGCTTACTTCGACTACCACTCTTATTATTTTTAGCCATAAACACTGCAGCTGAATTGTCACAATAAATCTTCAATGGCTTAGATATAGAATCCACAATTCTAAGCCCAGAAATGAAACTCTTCAACCATACACCATACGAAGTAGCCTCAAAACATGATACGAACTCGGCTTCCATGGTGGAAGTTGCAGTCAAAGTCTGCTTGGCGCTCCTCCAAGATACAGCTCCACCAGCAAACATAAATATGTATCCAGATGTTGACTTCCGAGAATCAACACAGCCAGCAAAGTCAGCATCAGAGTAGCCAATTACTTCCAAGTTTTCAGTCCGTCTGAACATAAGCATGTAGTCCTTGGTACCTTGAAGATACCTCATCACCTTCTTAGCAGCTCTCCAGTGGTCTAAACCTGGATTACTCTGATATCTCCCCAACATCCCAACTGCAAATGCTATGTTAGGCCTTGTACAGACCTGAGCATACATCAAGCTGCCAACAGCTAAGGTATATGGAGTGTTTTTCATTTCCTCCCTCTCAAAGTCATTCCTTGGGCACTGACTCAAATTGAATCTGTCACCCTTGACTATGGGAGCTATACTCGGTGAACAATTTTTCATCCGAAATCTCTCTAAAATTTTATTGATATAGGTTTCTTGAGATAGACCTAAAACACCTCGAAGTCTGTCTCTTTGAATTTTAATGCCAATGACATAAGAGGAATCACCCATATCTTTCATGTCAAAATTCTTAGAGAGAAATTGTTTCACCTCATGTAACATACCTTTATCATTGGTTGCAAGTAAAATATCATCTACATATAGGATTAGAAAATAAATTTTTCTCCCACTGACCTTCTGGTATATACATTGATCCATGATGTTCTCTACAAATCCAAATGAAGAAATCACATCATGAAATTTTAAGTACCATTGCCGAGAGGCTTGTTTCAATCCATATATAGATCTCTTGAGCTTGCATACTAATTGCTCATTATTACTAGAGGAAAAACCTTCGGGTTGTTTCATATAAACCTCTTCCTCTAGATCTCCATTGAGAAATGCAGTTTTCACGTCCATTTGTTGCAACTCTAAATCAAAATGTGCAACAAGTGCCATGATAATGCGGAAGGAATCTTTCTTAGATACAGAAGAAAATGTCTCCTTGTAATCAATTCCCTCCCTTTGAGTGAATCCCTTAGCAACGAGTCTTGCCTTATATCGCTCAATGTTGCCTAACGAGTCTTTCTTGGTCTTAAAGACCCATTTGCAGCCAAAGGCTTTTGCTCCATCAGGCAACTCAACAAGATCTCAGACTCCATTAATTGCCATAGAATTCATCTAATCTTTCATAGCATCATACCATAAATTAGATTCCTTACAATTCATGGCTTGTGAAAACGTTTCAGGATCATTTTCAGCTCCAATGTTATAGTCTGACTCCTGAAGATACGCAATATAGTCACTAGAAATTGCTGATTTTCTTTCTCTTGTAGATCTTCTTAATATTGTAACAACCTCCTCTGGAGGAGTTGATTGTTCAACTATCTCTGGTAACTCATGAGAGACTGGATCTACTAGTTCGTTATCAGCAAATTGTGGAATTTCAACGACTGGTTGTATAATGCCCGTTTGGTCTTGAGGGGCACTATGAACGATAATCAGTCTGTTACTTGAAGTGGAAGGTTGAGCATCAGAATGCTCTCTTTCAGGAATCATGCTCTACAATTGATCACTCCCACTGATCAAGTCATTCTCAAGAAATTTGGCATTTTTCGATTGCACAATCCTAGTTGTATGAGATGGACAGTAAAATCTATATCCCTTGGACCTCTCGGCATATCCAACAAAATACCCACTAATGGTCCTAGGGTCCAGCTTTTTCTCTTATGGATTGTATACTCTCACTTCACATGGGCATCCCCATACGCATACATGTCGCAAACTTGGTTTCAACCTTTAAATAACTCAAATGGCGTTTTAGAAACAGCCTTGGTTGGAACTCGATTTAATATGTACACAGCCGTCTTGAGAGCTTCTGTCCACAAGGACTTAGGTAGTTTGGAGCTGCTAATCATGCTCCTCACCATGTCCATCAATGTTCGGTTCCTTCTTTCTGCTACACCATTCTGATCAGGTGAGCCAGGTAAACTGTATTGGGCAACAATCCCATGTTCTTGAAGGAACTTCGCAAATGGACCATGCATTTGTCCATCTTCTGTGTATCTCCTATAATACTCACCTCCTCTATCAGATCTCACAATTTTGATTTGCTTTCCACATTGTGTCTCTACTTCTACCTTGAATACCTTAAATGCATCTAATGCTTCGTTCTTATTATGAAGCAAGTAGAGATACATAAATCGTGAGTAATCATCAACGAAGAAGATAAAGTATTTCGGACTATGAAAATCTATATCGGACAACAAATGTCCGTGTGTATGATCTCTAATAGGTCTAAACTCCTCTTGGCACCTTTTTTGACTTATTGGTCTGCTTGCCCTTAATGCAGTCCACACAAGTATCAAAGTCAGTGAAGTCCAAAGTATTGAATACTCCTTCATTCACTAACCTCTTGATTCTATCTATGGAGATATGTCCCAATCTTCGATGCCACAACATAGAAGAGTTATCATTTACAACACATCTTTTCATGCCAGCCCTAACATGCATTACATCATGAGTGGTATTATTTTGCAAATTAATATAGAAAAGACCATCAAACAAAGTACCATTCCCAACAAGTTCAGATTTATAATATAAACTGGAAGAAGTATCTGAAAAGTTGAAAGAATAACCCAAAGGTACAAGTCTTGAAACTGAAATTAAATTCCTAGAAAAACAAGGTACATAAAAGGTCCTTTCCAAATTTAAAACAAAACCACTACTAAGAACTAAAGTGCATGTCCCTATAGCTTCCATATGTGAGCGCATCTTATTTCCTGAAGAGATATACTGCTCACTTCCCACTGGCTTCCTTAAGTTTTGCATACCCTGCAAAGTATTACAAATATGGATTGTAGAACCAGAATCAATCCACCATGTGTTATAAATAATATTAGCTATATTAGATTCATAACATAAGTGAGATTGTTTTACCTTTCTTTTCAAGCCAAGTCTTGAACTTGATGCAATCCTTCTTCATGTGTCCCTTCTTCTTACAGAAGAAACACTTGGATTCCTTCTTAATATCAGATTGGGGTGGTATTTTACTTTTACCCTTCTTCTTGGCCCATGCCCGATCCTTTCCATTTGTAGTCAGCATTGCACTTTCACGCAATTCCATCAACAGTCTACCCTCTTCTTGAACACACATGGCCAAAAGTTCATTGATTGACCATTTTTTTATGTGTGTTATAAGATATCTTAAATGGTCCATACTGCTGTGGAAGTGTATTTAAAATATAGCGCACCAGAAAGGACTTAGACATTTCAACCTCAAGAGTCTTCAGTTGAGCTGCAATGTCCCTCATTTGCATAATGTGCTCACGCACACCTCTCACTCCTGTGAGCCTCAGGGATGACAACTTCAATATTAGGATACTGGCAAGAGCTTTGTCTGAAGTACTAAATTGCTCATCAATGGCCTTTAGTAGCTCCCTGACATTCTCATACTTATCAACTGAACCACGTATACCAACAGAGATTTTTGTCTTTATGAACATTTTACTCAAGCGATTGGATCGCTCCCAACGTTTATAAATTGCAATCTCATTAGGAGTGCTGGTCTGAGTTACTGAAGGTGGTTCATCCTTCCTTATAGCATAATCAATGTCCATCCAGCCCAGATGAAGGAGAATTCTCTCCTTCCAAACCTTATAGTTATCACCCCTCAATTCAGGTATGTCACATTTTATTTCAGAGAAATTTACAGGTTGCATAACTGCAAAATTTAAACATACATGCTTATTATCAAAAATTGAGGCTAATAAAATGCTTTACCAATGTAAATTATGCATTTAGAAACCAGTGAATCTACTGACATAAAACTTGCCTGTGGGCTAAAGCTCTAATTCAATTAGATTCACTTAAGTCTGTATGATAAAACTATCAAATTATGTTCCTTCTTTCTAATTCCTATGGGTAGATTAGAAAAATATAATTTGATATTTTATCTTAATTAATTATATAAATATAAAAGAGTGAATATACTGACATAAAACTTGCCTGTGGGCTAAAGCTTTAATTCAATTAGATTCACTTAAGTATGTACGATAAATCTATCAAATTACGTTCCTTCTTTCTAATTCCTATGGATAGATTAGAAAAATATAATTTGATATTTTATCCTAATTAATTATATAAATATAACAAAAATTCTGTGGAATAAATTTTATTATATTTATATAATTAATTACAATTAATGCCTATTATTTATGTGATTTACTAACTTTATTATATAATTTTATAATTAAGGATGCTATGGCTACTCCTCAATTATTCAATTGTATTTATCACTTAGACATTATTTCAATTTTATGCTTAATTATGTCACTTAGGATGCATGCATAATTCACAAAATTTATACACACAAATTCTAAATATAATTGAACATAAATAGGTCAGACTAATGTCCAACCACTTAATGAACGAGCCAACAGGGGTCATCCTCACCCAATTCCAATAGTTTAATTTAACCAAAAAATTTCTCAATCACCTCAAAAAAATAGTATGATCAGAACTGTCACACGATTCAGACTGAATGCACAATCCAATTTGACGCAAACCAGATTGAGCCCACGGCTCAGTTTGCCCGCGGCTGACCCAAGCACCCGCGTAGGCCAGGCGTTGGGCCACCTGGCCCAGGCGCTGGCCATTGGGCCAGCACCAGCCACCTGGCCCAGGCGGCTAGCCACTGGGCCAGTGCTGGCCCGCTGGCCTAGGCACTGGGCCAGCAATGCTGGCAGCCAGCGCTAGCGCCCAGGCGCTGGTCCTTTTTTTTTAATTCTATATCTCCTGCATGTTTTTTTAATAAGAAGCATTTTTCATCCGTCCTCATTCCGTATACATATCCAAACTCATGCTTCCTCATCTCATGGTGATTTAATCGTGAGATATTTGGATTTATCTTTTATTTAAACTATATCCAAAAGGGTGAGTGAATAGATAAGTGCATGGTTCATGGCATAAATCTTACTGATCAATCTCTTAAATAAAACTAAATTAAATAAACTGAATATTAAGAGTTTATCATATCTAATGCCCTTTCAGATGATTATTGATGACCTATTAACTCTCCCGGTATGCAGATAGTTGGGTCAAACGCACCAAGGTACTACAGCAGCCTCCTTATTGGTACGTCCCTAATATCCCTACCGTACGCCCATTGGGTGAAATAATCCAGGGTACTACCAGTAGCCTCCTCTTTGGACTATCCCTAAACGAGAGAAATAGAGATCAAGAATACCTTGTCCCTCTTTATCAAATAAATCATATAAAATTGTTTTACAAAGATTTTATTAGATCCGTATATTAATGAAAACAATCATCCTAATAATCAAGGCAGAGGTATTTTTTATACGCTCTGGTACAAATGATAGATTGAAATTAAATATATTGATCCCTATCATATATGCAAAAATATGGGACCAATATATTTATCCTAATTAATAAAGGAAAGATCGATAAATACCTTCCGCCATTGCTCCATGATCCAGATGAGGGTAAGGATCTTCCATGCCTTATAGTCTATCTTAGCGATGGTGTAAACTTTCTCGATGAAACCAGGCGCAGGAACCTACCCGTTTTATAAACCTTTATGCCTTATCTGTCCATCACAGAGGGCGCCGCTTTAAACGGATATGGTTGAGAGATTCTTATCTCAATCGTGAATTTAAAATTTGAATTCACGCAATCTCAAGATCAGAATATAGGATCACCTTAATGTATCTAACAAACCAACATATCTAAAAGACTTTGCTTCCCTCTCCATGCATGAACGCAACCAGGGAAGCTAAAACAACATGCTTGTATACACATGGGGACTTGGTGATGGCCGATTTTGTCCGCGTAGTCGAACAACATGCACCACCTTGGTGAAACTGAAACGCTTACATATCATTACAGGACATTCTTTCTCACAGAAGCAAGTGAAAACGGGAGAAGATACTACTCGGCGTTTAATCTAATAAGGTCCATCGCTCTCTCGTTGATTCGGTTGGCCTGCTGACGTTCCATGAACTCTCCATAGCTCGCGCCGCGAAACATCGCCGGGCGCTCATCGCTCACGAGCTGGGAGGCTGGCTCCACAATCGTATCAAGTGAAGGGGCTATTACGGTGGCTATTGATATCCTCGCACTTTGGCCATTCACCTCAGCCCGGTGAAGCACACTCTTATACCTTCCGTTGCTAACGACCTTAATTTCATCATCCGATCGAAGTTTATATATATAGCATCCAAAGAAGCATAAATTCGTCATTCGTAAGAGAGGTGATAAGTTTAGAAGGAAAAGATATGCATCCAATTGCGAATTGTTAAAATTACCTCGATTTGATCGCCAGTGTTGACGAGGAACGAGTTGGGGCGGGGATTGACACGGACCCAGTTGCCTCTGTGCTTTACTTGGAGTCCATTGACGCCGTTCTGGAGGAGGATGGTGAGAAGGCCGTGGTCCGAGTGGGAGGGGAGGCCGGTGGCTAGCTCGGGCTGTGGGCATGGAGGGTATAAGTTGCCGACGAGAACCTGGAAACAGGAATGGAGGTCTAAGGCCTTGGCCATGCCATTCTCCTCTAATCCCAAGCTCTCCCATATTCCTTTCAGAATTTCCATTGCCATCGTTCTAGCGCACGAGGTGTACTCCTTTGATATCTCCCTACAATATTGAACAACCGTCAAGTGTGTCTCTCTACTGTATATCTATTTTGTTCTGCTGTAGTGGGATTTTAACTAACTCACTATTAACTGAATATCGGAGTACCCTCTTGTTGACATTTTACTTTAATAAAATGAAGCAGAGAGAGAATATTTCCCCGGCCCTGAAATATATATATATATATATATAGGGGGAAAAAGAAAAGCAAAGTGGTGCGAATTAAAACATTGTTGTTTTAAAAAAAAAGAAGGAATTGAAAAAAAACAATTCCAAAAAAATGGAAAAGCTCCTAGTCTAGAGTTATGATATTTAACAGAAACAAATAAAAGAAAAAAAAAAAGGCCAAGAGAAGATCAAGAAATTTGGTGATCAAGCTATAAATCCAAAACAATGTAGATACAAAAGCAACCACTAACCAGCAGAATGGAATGGGCACTTCTTGTTCCTCCTAAATATTTTAAAAATGTGAAATATTTCAGATCCATTTGTTTTGAGTAAGTTTTTTCTTGGTCGGATGTAACAAAATAAGACCGGTTGCAGCCTATATCAAGTGTGGACCAAGATTTTGGCAGCCCATCAAGGGTACTCAAGCTTGAACTATTAAATAGCCCAAGCCTACCCTAGTCTAATATATATTTTTTTTTTTTTAGCTAGGTTTTGTAATAGTAGTTAATGGATCGGTGCAAATGTGGACCTAGACTACCTCCATTTTTAAGTATCTGTAGCATTTTTTAAAATGAAAATAACATGATCAAGAAGTTCAAGACCTGGCTTGATTTTTAGTTTCACAAAAAAAAAAAAAAAGGTTTGTTAACGGGCTAATGAATTGGTGCATATGTGAACCTGAGTTATCTCCATTTTTATTATTTTTTAATATTTAAATTACTTTTATTATCTTTAAATATGAAAAAAAAAGAAATAAAGAGAGGAAGTTTGTTACTCAATTCCAACTATGAAGCCCAAGGAAAGGCATAGCTAGGCCTCGAAGAAGACAAACTCAAAGGTCGGAACGGGCCTAGCTGAGGCCTCATTAGCCCAAAGGTACAACTCGGCCCATGAAGAAGTCTCACCCCAATTGGAAAAAGTCTTATTACACCAGGGGAGAGGGGGTGCAGTGGTATAGGGTGTGCTATGCATTCGTTTATTATGCACAGTGCATAAGAATTTTTTTTATTTTTTTTTTATTTTTGATGAAATGTTGATGGGAAGGCTTACAAGCCTAACATAAAAGAAGTTAAAGAAGCACTCCTTATGAGAACCAACATCATCCGCATAAATTTAAACTTTTATATAATTTATTGAATGATTTTCTTATCCATATATAGTTTCTTTTCTCAATATATGATTTATAAAATTAGATCATCGATACCAATTCCATGATTCTACCAACCGCACAAATTTCTCATCCGTTCAAGGCCCAGTAATTTCATCACGAAAGAGCAAACTGGCAAGCATGAACCCAAAGCCTCGAAAGAAATATATCCTATGTAAAAGAGCCGATCAACTTTGCTGAAAGCAAAAGATCTAGTTATCATACCTGAAACTTGGAGGCTTAGCGGGTGAATAGAAAACCGGGTGCACAAAAAATTTCAGATAGTCCCTCCAATATCTGACATCCTCCACCTTTGTATTGAAACTAGTACCATACCTGATGGGATTCATCACATGCGTATCAGCATACTCTCCCTTCTCCTCCTCCGTCTGATCAAAAAATTCGTTCATGGAATCCAGCATCGCCTCCCTTAGCCTCTCGGGCACACCATGGTTCACCACCTGCAATCAAAGAATCAGAAGATTAATTCAACGGTGGGTTAATTTGACTAGCCCAAGCATATATGATGGTTTGAGCGTACCATGAAGAAGCCCCACTCCTCACAAGCCTTGCCGAGGCCGTGAACGGCTCGAGACCTTTGCTCGGGTGTTCCTTGCGTCAGCAGAGAGAAATCGACAGTTGGGATTTCTTCTTCTACGATGGGTTCGACGTCGACGGTGGTTTCGGGGTTTCGGGTGGCATAGAGGGGAGGGATGGAGCGGAGGGACGTGGAGTTGGTGAGCTCTTTGACGGAGTTGGGGAGAGGGGAGGGCTGGGGAGAGGAGTGTGGGAGAGTTGGAGGGGCCATGGAAGGAGGAGATGGCTGGATAGGGGCAGAGGCTTCGAATGGCGAAAAGATAGGCTTGGCCCTTGGTTTGGTTGAGAAGATACCGACGGACAGCGGTTCGGTCCCACGCTTGAGGGACAAATGTGATGTCATGTGCTTATCGGTTTAATATGATGGTATTTTTAAAACATTGATTCAGATATATAATATAAATGCTTTTTATGCTTAAATGATTGTATTTTTAAATCATTGATTGAGATATGTAATAATATAAATGCTTTTTATGCTCTATCTTTGTCAAATCTAGTCCCTGAACGCTGCAATGGCTCGCAGGCGAAGAAAGAGCGAATCTGGAAAGGAGGCAGCTGTAAGATTTGTGCAGCATGAACAAGAAGGTAGAACGGAAGGGGAAGGTGAGGGTTTATATTTTAAAGAAGGGGTAGTGAAGCAAGTTGATGTGGCTGATTCAGCGCCGTTAGAATAAAAGGTAACAACAGCTAACGGAGGTCAACGCATCTCAACTCCGAGACCCCTCTCCGATCTTGAAGTGCATAAGCATCATTTCACCCCCGAAACCGTCTCTGGTCTCAGGGTGAGGTCACCATATCTCGACCGCGAGACTCCCCTCCGGTCTCGGGGTGCACCAGCACCATCTTACCCCTGAGACCTTCTCCGGTCTCGGGGTGAGGTCACCATATCTCGACCCCGAGACCTCCCTCCGGTCTCGGGGTGAACCAGCACCATCTCACCCCCGAGACCCCCTCCAGTCTCGGGGTGAGGTCACCACATCTCAACCCCGAGACCCCCCTCCGGTCTCGGGGTGCACAAGCATCATCTCACCCCCGAGACCCCCTCCGGTCTCGAGGTGAGGTCACCATATCTCGACCCCCGAGGCCCCCCTCCGGTCTCGGGGTGCACCAGCACCATCTCACCCCTGAGACCTCCTCTAGTCTCAGGGTGAGGCCACCATATCTCGACCCCGAGACCCCCCTCCGGTCTCGGGGTGAACCAGCACCATCTCACCCCCAAGACCCCCTCCGGTCTCGGGGTGAGGTCACCGCATCTCAACCCCGAGACCCCCCTCCGGTCTCGGGGTGCACAAGCATCATCTCACACCTGAGACCCCTTCCGGTCTCGGGGTGAGGTCACCATATCTCGACCCCGAGACTCCCCTCCGGTCTCGGGATGCACCAGCACCATCTCACCGCCGAGACCTCCTTCGGTCTCGGGGTGAGGTCACCATATCTCGACCCCGAGACCCCCCTCCGGTCTCGGGGTGAACCAGCACCATCTCACACCCGAGACCCCCTCCGATCTCGGGTGAGGTCACCGCATCTCAACTCCGAGACCCCTCTCCGGTCTCAGGGTGCACCAGCACTATCTCACCCCCAAGACCTCCTTCGGTCTCGGGGTGAGGTCACCATATCTCGACCCGAGACCCCTCTCTAGTCTCGGGGTAAACCAGCACCATCTCACCCCCGAGACCCCCTCCGGTATCGGGGTGAGGTCACCGCATCTCGACCCCGAGACCGCCCTCTGGTATTGAGGTGCACCAGCACCATCTGACCCCCAAGACCTCCTCGGTCTTGGGGTGAGGTCACCATATCTCGACCCCGAGACCCCCATCCGGTCTCGGGGTGCACAAGCATCATCTCACCCCCGAGACCCTCTCCGGTCTCGAGGTGAGGTCACCATATCTCGACCCCCGAGGCCCCCCTCCGGTCTCGGGGTGCACAAGCATCACCTCACCCCCGAGACCCCCTCCGGTCTCGAAGTGAGGTCACCATATCTCGACCCCCGAGGCCCCCCTCCAGTCTCGGGGTGCACCAGCACCATCTCACACCCGAGACCTCCTCTGGTCTCAGGGTGAGGTCACCATATCTCGACCCCGAGACCCCCCTCCGGTCTCGGGGTGAGGTCACCATATCTCAACCACGAGACCCCCCTCCGGTCTCGGGGTGAACCAGCACCATCTCACCTCCGAGACCCCCTCCGGTCTCGGGGTGAACCAGCACCATCTCACCTCCGAGACCCCCTCCGGTCTCGGGGTGAACCAGCACCATCTCACCCCCAAGACACCCTTCGGTCTCGGGGTGAGGTCACCGCATCTCAACCCCGAGACCCCCCTCCGGTCTCGGGGTACACAAGCATCATCTCACCCCTGAGACCCCTTCCGGTCTCGGGGTGAGGTCACCATATCTCGACCCCGAGACTCCCCTCCGGTCTCGGGCTGCACTAGCACCATCTAACCCCGAGACCTCCTCCGGTCTCGGGGTGAGGTCACCATATCTCGACCCCGAGACCTCCCTCCGGTCTCGGGGTGAACCAGCACCATCTCACCCCCGAGACCCCCTCCGGTCTTAGGGTGAGGTCACCATCTCAACCCCGAGACCCCCCTCCGGTCTTGGGGTGCACCAGCACCATCTCACCCCCGAGACCTCCTCCGGTCTCGGGGTGAGGTCACCATATCTCGACCCCGAGACCCCTCTCTGGTCTCGGGGTAAACCAGCACCATCTCACCCCCGAGACCCCCTCCGGTCTCGGGGTGAGGTCACCGCATCTCGACCCCGAGACCCCCCTCCGGTCTCGAGGTGCAACAGCACCATCTCACCCCCGAGACCTCCTCCGGTCTCAGGGTGAGGTCACCATATCTCGACCCCGAGACTCCCCTCCAGTCTCGGGCTGCACCAGCACCATCTCACCCCTGAGACCTCCTCCAGTCTCGGGGTGAGGTCGCCATATCTCGACCCCGAGACCCCCCTCCGGTCTCGGGGTGAACCAGCACCATCTCACCCCCGAGACCCCCTCCGGTCTTAGGGTGAGGTCACCGCATCTCAACCCCGAGACCCCCCTCCGGTCTCGGGGTGCACCAGCACCATCTCACCCCCGAGACCTCCTCCGGTCTCGGGGTGAGGTCACCATATCTCGACCCCGAGACCCCTCTCTGGTCTCGGGGTAAACCAGCACCATCTCACCCACGAGACCCCCTCTGGTCTTAGGGTAAGGTCACCGCATCTCGACCCCGAGACCCCCCTCCGGTCTCGAGGTGCACCAGCACCATCTTACCCCCGAGACCTCCTCCGGTCTCGGGGTGAGGTCACCATATCTCGACCCCGAGACCCCCCTCCGGTCTCGGGGTGAACCAGCACCATCTCACCCCCGAGACCCCCTCCGGTCTCGGGGTGAGGTCACCGCATCTTGACCCCGAGACCCCCCTCCGGTCTCGGGGTGTACCAGCACCATCTGACCCCCGAGACCTACTCGGTCTCAGGGTGAGGTCACCATATATCGACCCCGAGACCCCCATCCGGTCTCGGGGTGCACCAGCACCATCTCACCCCCGAGACCTCCTCCGGTCTCAGGGTGAGGTCACCATATCTCAACCCCGAGACCCCCCTTCGGTCTCGGGTACACCAGCACCCTCTCACCCCCGAGACCTCCTCCGGTCTTGGGGTGAGGTCACCATATCTCGACCTCGAGACCCCCCTCCGATCTCGGGGTGAACCAGCATCATCCCACCACTAAGACCCCCTCCGGTCTCGGGGAGAGGTCACTATATCTCCACATCGAGACTCCCTCCGGTCTCGGGGTGCGCAGGCATCACCAACGTCCAGCACGTGAACCAGCCTACGAACCAAACGACAACTCCAGGCCACCTGGTGCACCCACGTGGCTCGCCGTGCGTCCGTGGCTGCTTGCGGCCATGCCTCATAACTGTGTATGGTGCATTGCATGTGTCTCTGTGCGTGACTGTGCCCCGTTACGGAGTACGATTCACTACCACTTGCAACTGTGTGCGGTCATGTCAAGCAACGGCGCGCACCAAATACAACCACGGCTGCTAGACACCTGTAAAGCCATATTGACAGGTAACGCGGGATGCCTCCAGTGCGCACAGTGATGGTACGATAGCAATCTTCTGAAAAAGAAAGATGGGGCATTTGGACAGGTATAAAAACACGCGCCCGCGCTGTAAGTAGGGATTCGAACTCTGGTTTTCTAGCTTTCTTCCCACTAGCAAAACCCTAACTGTCTCAGCTCCCTTCTGCTGAGCAGTTCTTGTCTGATCCCAAGTAACTAACTTGAGCATCGGAGGGTCCCCACCGAAGCATCCAGTCTCCGGGGACTTTTCTTGCAGGGGTCCGGAGAGAAGGACGTCCGTCTTCCCCGACGCTTGAAGAAGGTGACTTGGCGTCATCAGATTGGTGCGCTAGGAAGGGGGGAAAGAGAAAGACATCGAACCAGCAATCTGCGATCTCTCTTCTCGAGTTCCTGAAGCCATGGTGATGACCCGAATGAAGGAGTTTCCGTCAGTTGCGCTAGGGGGCAGTGCCGCGGAGCCGGTCCACCCGCAGAAGCCCCCTCGGCTCTCCCGGCCAGCGTTCTGGCACCATTGCATCCCCAGGAGGCTGGACCTTCCGCTCCTCCAGCCGATGTCCCTGCGCCTCCTCCGTAGTCTGTCGGATCACCTACCTGCCAAAGATGGACTATGACAGCGACCTCCATTGTCTCGCCGCATCATGGAAGAACCCATCTCCACCCGGTTCCACCTTCCCCAGCTAGATCCTTATGACGGGACCACAGACCCCTTGGACCACTTGGAAAGTTATAAAGTTCTCATGCAAGTCCAGGGGGCCACTGACTCACTCATGTGCATCGCCTTCCCAGCCATCCTGAAGAAGGCCACCCGAGCTTGGTACTCCTGTCTGCCACCACAGAGCATTTATTCTTTCCGCCAGTTGGAGAGGGCTTTCTTGGCCCATTTTGATGCCTGCCGGAAGATCCCCAGGGTAGCATAAAGCCTCTTCGCCGTCCAGCAGAAGAGCGGTGAGTCCCTGCGAGATTATGTCGCTTGGTTCAAGGAGGCGGCCCTAGAGGTCTACAATCTTGAAGCGAGGGCTCCGCCCGTCTCGCTTCACGTACTCCCTCGACAAGAAGCCACCCAGCTTTTACGCCAAGCTCTTGACCCAGGCCTAGAAGTACATTCGAGCTGACAAGGCCGACTTCTCCCGGCGCGAGGTAGGCGGGAACGTCCCCAAGAAACCTACCCGACCGGAACCTGCTGAAGCTCGCCCCAAGAGACCTGAGCCTCCTCGCCGGCCAAACAACCGTCCCCGAGCCCCTACACCAAGAGATGAGCCCTACACCCCACTGCTCACCCCGATATCTCAGATCTTGCTCGAGATTGAAGGGGAGTCTTATCTTCAGCGCCCTCCTCCAATGAACCAAAAGATCCCTGGCAACAAGAACCTCTATTGTTGCTACCACCGGGATCACGGTCATGATACTGACGAGTGTCGCCAGCTGAAGAAGGCTATCGAAGACCTTATCCAGTGGGGCCACCTGGAAAAGTTCGTCCAGAGGAACAACCCAGGAGCTCCTGGCCCGTCAGCGCCCCCGCCGCCGATGATCGACAATGCCCCAACGGAGAAGACGGTGGCAATGATTTCCTGGGGGGCAGGACGCCCGCCGAAGAGGCCGAGAAGGGAGGGGGAGTTGGATTCTGTAATTCCTTTCTTTAAAAAGGACTTAGAGGAGGTAGTAAACAAAAATGATGACAGCGTCATCGTATCTATGACGATCGCTAAACATCCTGTAAAAATAATTCTAGTTGATAGTGGGAGCTCTATGGATGTTTTGAACTATGACGCTTTTGTTCGCATGAACCTGTCACCTGATCTACTCCAGCCCGTCGCCACGCCCCTGATGGGGTTTACTGGAGATTATGTGAAAGTCGAGGGGGAGGTCACTCTTCCTGTGATGGCTGGCATAGCCCCGTGTCAAAGCACGGTTTTCATGATGTTCTTGGTGATTCGTGTGCCCCTTGCTTACAACGCGATCCTCGGGAGGCCCAGGCTCAATCTTTTGGATGCTGTCATATCCACTAAGAGGCTCCTCGTAAGGTTTCCTACCAGCGAAGGAGTCGGGAGATGCGGGGAGAGCAGAATCCACCTTCACTTTGCTACCACATGGCCCCTAGTCTGCAGGGGGCGGCACCCTCATCGGTACCTGAGACGCTGGATCCTCGAGACCTGGAGAGAAGAGGAGAGCCGGCCGAGCGACTGCTTACTTTCCCCCTCGGGGAGGACCCAACAAGAACAGTCTGGATTGGAGCCATACTCCCGGAGGAGGCTCGTGACCGACTCCTCACCTTTCTATGAGCTAATGCGGATGTCTTCGCCTGGTCGGCGTCCGATATGCTGGGAATTCCAGAAGAGGTGATTACCCATCAACTTAAATTCGAGCAGAGTGCTGACCTATCCGGCAGAAGAAAATGAGTTTCACCTCCGATTGACAGAAGGCGTGGATGAGGAGGTGCGGAAGCTACTGGCGGCCGGTCACATCCACAAGGTGCACTACCCGGACTGGCTCGCGAATGTCGTGATTGTTGACCCAATTATTGATTTTGATGATTAACAAAACTATTTGAGTATAACATTTGAAGTTACTAATAATTTTGATTAAGTTTTTCAGTTTATGATATGATTTATTAATCAAAATTATAAGACAAATCAAGTTCTAGTTCGAATCTAATGTCAAGGTAAGATTGCAGACATTAGAGTCGACACATGAAATCGCAGAGTCGACTCTGGAAATCAGTACAGACTTAGAGTCGACTCCTGGACTATTAGAGCCGACTCCAACAGAAAAGACAGAACGATGGTTTTTCCGGCCACGACTTAGAGTCGACTCCCGAACTGTTAGAGTCGACTCCAGAAGATTTTTGTGTCGACCCCAGAAAAGTTAGAGAAGACTCCATTTCAAGCGATTTGGGGATTCTTGATTTAGAGCCAACTCCAGAAAAGTTAGAGCCGACTCCAGAATGTCAGACGCGACTCCAGAACTGTTAGAACGACTCTAAACTTTACTTTTATCTTTTTAATCCCAATGGCTATTGCTATTTTTGGTTCTAATCCTTCTTACACTTGTTTCTAACCGATAGTTTTAAACTATTGGTGGATTAAACTGATCTATAAGAAGGGGGTTTGCTGCATCCGAAAAAGAGATACAAAAAGACAAGAATAGAGAAAATCTTAGAAACTCATCAGAAAATCAAAAGAGAAAAGAGGAAAAATTCGAGAGGAAAGGTTATACTGATTCCCCAAAAGAAAAGAGAGAGATTCCAAGCTTTCATAGTTCCATTTTGAAGAAATCTCAAGAAAAGAAGCAAGCCCTAGTTTTCTGATCTTCGGAGCATCAAGAGCATTCTAAAGGAAGATCCACCCAAGAGAAGAGAAGAAGCAAGCCACCAAGATCTGCAAATCAGGCTTTGATTCCTATCTCTTTATTTTGTGTTCTATCATTGTATATTTGCTCATTGGAGGAGCCTTTGTTTTGTAAAAATGATTATTGTTTGCTGGGTCAATCGAAGGATTGATTCATTGAGGCTGTTAGCCTTGTGCAAGCAGTTTGCTTGTGGTGTAAGGTTTTGTGCTGGTGAGCCTTGAAAACCAGCTGGGTTCGTTGTGCACCCGGAAAAATAACAAGTTCGAGTTGTGAGCTTGCAAAACAACTCTGCTGTAATCAGATTGATTATAGTGTGGACCCAAGAGATACTTGGGAGTGGACGTAGGTGTAGGTACACCAAACCACTATAAAATCTCCTATGTTTGTCATGATTGTCTCATTATCTTTAATTCTCTATTTGTGCATATTCTGTTTTAATTTGTGTGAATCTAAGTTTTTATTTCCGCTGGGGTTTATTTTCAAAAGAGTTTAAATTTTTTGAAAAACCAAATTCACCCCCCCCCCCCCCTTGAGTTGCTATCTGGACCAACAATTGGTATCAGAGCTAGTGCTCATTTGATTTGATCTAACGATCAAGAGTCAAAGATCCACATGGCAGCTCAAGCTGGTTCATCTTTTTCTGAAGGTCAATCTACAAATAGACCACCCTTGTTTAATGGATTAAACTATGGTTATTGGAAGGCTAGAATGAAAATTTTCATTCAAGCACTTGACTATGATTATGGAGCATTATAGTCAATGGACCACACTCACCCACTGCTAGAGTTAATGGCATGAAGATTCCTAAACCGGAAACAGAATGGGATGAACATGATAAAAAATTGGCACAACTTAATGCCAAAGCAATGAATATTTTATACTGCTCATTAGATGCAAATGAATTCAATCGTATATCTATTTGCATTTCTGCTAAGAAAATCTGGGATAGACTTGAGGTTATCCATGAGGGAACAAATCAAGTCAAGGAATCCAAGATTAACATGCTAGTTCATAAGTATAAATTGTTTAAGATTGATGCATGTGAATCTATTACTAATATATTTACAAGATTTACTGATATAGTTAATGGTTTAAAAAGCCTTGGTAAATCTTATTATAATTCTGATCTTGTGAGGAAGGTTTTACGTTTTTTGCTTAGGACTTGGAAGCTAAAGTGACTGCAATAGAAAAGGCGAAGGATCTAAGTACCCTACTCCTAGAAGAATTATTGGGATCCTTGATGACTCATGAGCTTCAAATTAAGCAACATGTTGATGATGATGAGTCAAAGAAGAAGAGGACTATGTCTCTTAAGATTTCTGAATATATGGAAGAGCCTCATGAATCTGAAGATGAAAGTGATGATGATGACATGGCACTCATCACAAGAAATTTAAAAGATTCATGAAGAAGAAGAAGTTTGAAAAAAAAAGCCCTTTGCAAGAAAAGATGAGGACAAGGGCAAAGAAAAAGAAGTTATTTGTTTTGAATGTAAGAAGCCGGGTCATTTTAAATCTGAATGCCCACAACTAAAGAAAGGCATCCAAAATTCAAAAAGAAGGCAATGATGGCCATATGGAGTGATTCGGAAAGCTCAAGTTCTGAAAAGGAAGAAAAGAGTGAAATGGCCAATCTATGCTTCATGGCGGACAATGATGAGGTAAGTCCGAGTTTTCTTGATGATTTTACTTTCGATGAATTGCATAGTGCTTTTTATGAATTAATGGATGATTTTGCAAACTTAAGTTCAAAGAACAAAGATCTAAAAAATCAAATGCAAAAACTATCCTTAGAAAATGAAAAGCATGTTGTAGAAAAAGAAGTTTTGATGAAAGAAAATGAAAGCTTGAAAAATGAAGTTGATAGACTTAAACCTATAGTTGATAAATTTACTTTGATCTCTATCAAACTTAATATGATTTTGGACAATCAAAAAGCTGTCTTTGATAAAGCTGGATTAGGATATAATCCACTTAAAAAGCAAAAATCTTTGAAAAATATTTTTATACATGCTGAACAATCATCAAATATTACTTGTTTTAAATGTGGAAACAAAGGACATAAATCTTATATGTGTAAATCTCCACATAATAAAAGAAAGATGATTTGGGTTTCCAAAGGAATAATATTTAATGCATCTAACCATGAAGGACCCAAGAAGGCTTGGGTACCTAAAATTAAGACATGAATGTTTTGCAGGATTGTCTTGCAGCCATCAGACTGAAAAGAAAATGGTACCTGGATAGTGGTTGCTCAAGACACATGACGGGTGACAAAGATCAATTCATCACCCTTGAATCAAAAAGAGGTGGAGTAGTTACTTTTGGTGATAATGGTCAAGGCCATATCATGGGTATTGGTAAGATTCAAATTACTCCATCTACTCATATTGATAATGTTTTATATGTCGATGGACTTAAATATAATTTGATAAGTATTAGCCAACTGTGTAATAAAGGTTTCAAAGTTTCCTTTGAAACTTTTGTTTGCACTGTTACTAATCCATTGATAATAGTATTATTCTTGTTGGTAAACGTTATGGCAATGTGTACTTAATTGATTTGAGTAATTTATCTCCAAGTAATCATTGCTTAGTTGCTAATAATGCTAAGATGAATGAGATTGGTTGGTTATGGCACCATAGATTAGGTCATGCAAGCACACACCTAATTTCTAAACTATTGAAAATGAATCTAGTTAAAGGTATTCCTAGCTTAAATTTTGAAAATAATCAAATATGTGATGCATGTCAGTTTGGAAAACAAACAAGAACTTCTTTCAAATCTAAGAATATTGTTTCAACTACTAGGCCACTAGAGCTACTACACATGGACCTTTTTGGACCTACTAGAACCACAAGTCTATAAGGAAAGAAATATGGTCTAGTGATAGTAGATGATTACTCTAGATTCACTTGGGTAATGTTTTTGGCTCATAAAGACGAGACTTTCTCAATATTCCTGAAATTTGTTAAGAAATTCACAAATGAGAAAAATACTACCATAGTGTCTATTAGAAGTGATCATGGAACTGAATTTGAAAATCACTTATTTAAAAAATTTTATTTTGAAAAAGGCATACATCATAACTTTTCAGCACCTAGGACACCTCAACAAAATGGAGTTGTAGAAAGAAAGAATAGGACTTTAGAAGACATGGCCCGTACCATGCTATGTGAAAGCCAACTTCCAAAATATTTTTGGGCGGAAGCTATAAACACAGCATGTTACATCCTAAATAGAGCCCTGATTAGACCTATCCTTAAGAAGACTCCCTATGAACTATGACATAATAGGAAACCAAATTTAGGTTATTTTCATGCATTTGTTGTAAATGCTTTATTAATAACAATGGAAAGGACAATCTTGGAAAGTTTGATGCAAAGTCTGATGAAGGTATTTTTCTAGGATATTCTACATCTAGCAAGGCATATAGAGTATTTAATAAGAGAAGCTTATTTGTAGAAGAATCCATTCATATAGTGTTTGATGAGTCTTTAGCATCAAGTTCAGATAAAATTGATGATGAGGAAGATACATCTTTGATTGAAAAAGGTATTGAAAAATCAAATGTATCTTCAGATCAAGAACCTGAAGCTAAGAATGATGACTCACCTAAGGATGATGGTATTGATACTGCTCATAATGATAAAGATCTACCTAGAGATTGGAGATATGCTTATGGTCATCCTAAAGACCTAATCATAGGTGATCCATCTCAAGGTGTAAGGACTAGATCATCAATGAGAAATATCAATAATCATCTTGCATTTGTATCTCATATATAACCTAAAACTATAGAGGAAGCTGAGAAAGATAGTTATTGGATGTTAGCAATGCAGGAAGAGTTAAACCAATTCACTAGAAACCAAGTTTGGACCCTAGTAGATAGACCTAAAAACCACCCTATAATAGGATCTATATGGGTTTTTAGAAATAAATTGGATAAAAATGGCTTGGTAATTAGAAATAAGGCTAGATTAGTTGCAAAGGGATATAATCAGGAAGAAGGTATAGATTTTGATGAAACCTTTGCACCTGTTGCTAGATTAGAAGCCATTAGGCTACTACTTGCATTTGCATGTCATATGAATTTCAACTTATTTCAAATGGATGTTAAAAGTGCATTTTTAAATGGTTTTATAAATGAGGAAGTTTATGTTGAACAACCTCCTGATTTTGAAGATCACAAATTTTCAAACCACGTTTTCAAATTACACAAAGCACTTTATGGTTTAAAGCAAGCACCTAGAGCTTGGTATGATAGATTAAGTAAATTTTTAATTGAAAATAATTTTTTGAGAGGAAACATTGATAAAACTTTGTTTTTAAAAAGAAAAGAAAAGGATTTATTTATTGTTCAAATTTACGTTGATGACATTATATTTGGTGCTACTAATAATCTCCTTTGTCAAGAATTTGCTAAGTTAATGCTGGGAGAATTCGAGATGAGCATGATGGGAGAACTCAACTTCTTCCTTGGACTTCAAATCAAACAAGAGAAAGCGGGAATTTTTATCAACCAAATAAAGTACACAAAGAAAATACTCAAAAAGTTTGGTATGGAATCTGCTAAACCTCTTGGTATGCCAATGAGTCCCTCATGCAAGCTGGACAAGGATGAAGAAGGTAAGAAAGTAGATCAGAAGCATTACCGAGGTATGATCGGATCACTTCTTTACCTAACTGCAAGTAGGCCAGATATTATGTTTTCTGTTTGCCTATGTGCAAGATATCAATCTAATCCTAAGGAATCACATTTGATTGCTGTTAAAAGAATCTTTAGATACTTAAATGGAACTAAAAATGTAGGATTATGGTATTCTAGAGACTCAACCTTAAAATTGATTGCTTATTCTGATTCTGACTATGCTGGTTGTAAATTAGATAGAAAGGGTACAAGTGGGGCATGCCAACTTTTAGGAAGTAACTTAATCTCTTGGTTTAGCAAGAAGCAAAATTTGATTGCATTATCCACTGTTGAGGCAGAGTATGTTGCAGCTGAAAGTTGCTGTGCTCAAATCCTTTGGATTAAGCGACAACTTGAAGATTATGGTATCACACTTGATAAAATTCCTATTAGATGTGATAACACTAGTGCCATCAATCTAACTAAGAATCCAATCCAACACTCTAGAACTAAACACATAGAAATTAGACATCACTTCATTAGAGAACATGTTTCTAACAATAATGTTTGTCTTGAATATGTTAATACTAATGATCAATTAGCTGATATTTTTACCAAACCATTAAGTGAGGAAAGATTCTGTTATCTTAGAGGAGAATTAGGAGTTTGTGATCCTTTAGAATGACTTACTGAAACTCTTAAGGACAACAACTATCTAACTTCATTATTTCTTGAGAATTCTCTATGTTCAATAAGGAAATCTATCTAGAAATTTGATTCATTGTTTCCCCAATTGATAAGGAACATTTATCTAGAATTTATTGATCAATTTGATTAGTTTCAGATCCTTGAAATTTAAATTTTTGTCACTGAAACTATTGGAGTCGACACCTGCAGTTTGTGGAGTCGACACCTTCATATTTTGATGTTCTGTCTGGGCAATTAGAGCCGATACCTACTTCCATAGAGCCGACTCTAATTCGAGCGCTGACAGTGTTCTAGTCTGGAGCCGATACCTCGCTTTGTGGGAGTCGACTCTAAGTAGAACTAGGTCAAAATAAAAAGGCGGAATCGACACCCAAACGAACCCTATCATCTCCTAATCCTTTCTAAAGCCGTTCCGAACCGATTCCAACCCCTCCAAACCCCTCAAATCTCTCAATAACTCATTCCAATCAATTCCTATGGCTCCTAAGAAGCGTGCTATCGTTGGTGGATCGATCGTTCCCACGAAGCGTCGCTCGATTCGTAGGCAACCCTCACCGTCTTCATCATCTGCCACCCAAGATGCTTCTCCACCTTCATCATCTTCTCCACGGGTAGATCAATTAGCGGGTAAGGCCATTACAACTGGAAGAAAAGTAGATTTCGATTTCTTTGCTTCGGAGGGCTTTGCTATTGGCCGATTATTAAAGGAAATGGGATGGGAGAAAGTTTGTTCTTTGGATGTTCCTACGTACCCTGCCATTGTGAGAGAATTCTACAATGATTTATGTAGAGGAGAGGGAGTTTAGTGTGTTTTGTAAGAGGAACCAAAGTGATAATCACGGCCGAGACTCTTGGAGATTTATTGGAGATGCCTACTATTGGACTAGTTGAGTATCAACATGATGATAGAGGAGGTGCCCTATCTAGGATGTTAGGGAGAGAAGTATCTGAGTTTGAAGAAATCATGGCTAATCAACTAAATTTGGAACTCAGGTTACTTCATAATATTTGTGGAAGAATCTTGTTTCCTAAAATTGGAAGGTTTGAGTATGTCTCGGAGCGAGATATCTTGTTGATGGACTGTATCATTACTAGAAGGCTGTTAATTTAGCTGGAATGATGATTGGCTATATGGCAGAAGCAGCAACCAAGAAGAGATCAACACTTCCATATGGTATGATTCTGACCTTAGTTTTTAGAAGCCAAGGTGTGCTAATAATGGATAATGAGCCACTAAGGAAATTAAGGCATACTAATTACTACAGTGTCTCTACAATTCATTGCATGGGCTTCAGAAAAGAGAATGATATTTGGATAAAAAGAGGACAAGAGACCAGAGCAGAGGAAGTTAGAGTTGAGGAGGCTAGAGCAGAGGATATTCCTGGACCATCTACTACTGGACCTTCAGAGGCTGGACCGAGCACTCATCCTTCACCTCCACATTAGTCAGCTTTGGTATCTGGAAGATTTTCAAGGAGCAGCTTGATCAGCTCAGAGCCCTACTGACTGAGCATGATTCGGAAATGAGAAGTGAAATGAAATTGATATCTGCTAAGCTTGACATGATAGTTTCTACCTTGGATAAATCAGTGAATACCATCTTATCTGAGCTTCAAAAGATTTTTGAAAGGCTAGAAGGGATAGCAGATGGATCAAGAGTCTATTTGATGCTACTGGTCAGTTGAAGAAAGATATTAATGTTGCTGTCACTCAAATTGAAGCTTGTCTTGAAAAATTTAAGAAAGACCAAAAAGATGAGATTATGGAAATGATTGGACATTTGAAGAAAATTGTTTACAAGCATGTTTGATTTTGATACCCTGTCTTATCCTAGTTTGTATCTTAGGATTTCTAGCTTTCTTTACTTTGATAGCTTGTATCTAGGAATTTTGGTTTACTGTGAATATACTTGAATATGTTACTTTACTGTGAATGTACTTGAATTTACACATGTAATGAATCTTGCATTGAAATACAATTATCCTTTTATTGCAATTTTGTCTATGAGAACCAATTATCATCTCTATGATTGAATGACCAACAACCTCGCTCTAATAACCTTTTTTATTATTTTTAAATTCACCTTATTGCTGATAACAAAAAAGGGGGAGAGAAAATTGTATATGCATAAAGGAAATAAGAATGGAAGAATATAAGATTAAAGGAATATAAGATTTCAATCAATTGGCATATCTAAAAAGGGAGAAAAATTTTGAGATTTATAAATTCTAATCAATTTGTATCAAAAATGATCAATCGATTTCAGTTTATTTACATAGGGGGAGTTATTCAATGCAGGGGGAGCTTAATAATTTCCTACGTAAAGTTAAATCATCTTGACTGATGTTTATAATAGAACTCAAGTATCTTTTTTGGTTCATTTTGAAAATTGGCATCAAATTTTTTTAGGAAGTTTTAAAGCTTTAACAATGTCTATAACTCTTAATTCAAATGAATTTTTAATGCATATACTCAAAGTTTTTGTCATCATCAAAAAGGGAGAGATTGTTGACCCAATTGTTGATTTTGATGATTAACAAAACTATTTGAGTATAACATTTGAAGTTACTAATGATTTTGATTAAGTTTTTTAGTTTATGATATGATTTATTAATCAAAATTATAAGACAAATCAAGTTCTAGTTCGAATCTAATGTCAAGGTAAGATTGCAGATATTAGAGTCGACATATGGAATCGCAGAGTCGACTCCGAAAATCGGCACAGACTTAGAGTCGACTCCTGAACTGTTAGAGCCGACTCCAACAGAAAAGACAGAACGATGGTTTTTCCAGCCACAACTTAGAGTCGACTCCCGGACTGTTAGAGTCGACTCCAGAAGATTTTTGTGTCGACCCCAGAAAAGTCAAAGACGACTCCAGTTCAAGCGATTTGGGGATTTTCGATTTAGAGCCGACTCCAGAATGTCAGACGCGACTCCAGAACTGTCAGAACGACTCTAAACTTTACTTTTATCTTTTTAATCCCAACGGCTATTGCTATTTTTGGTTCTAATCCTTCTTACACTTGTTTCTAACTGATAGTTTTAAACTATTTGTGGATTAAACTGATCTATAAGAAGGGGGTTTGCTGCATCCGAAAAAGAGAGACAAAAAGACAAGAATAGAGAAAAATCTTAGAAACCCATCAGAAAATCAAAAGAGAAAAGAGGAAAATTCGAGAGGAAAGATTATACTGATTCCCCAAAAGAAAAGAGAGAGATTCCAAGCTTTCATAGTTCCATTTTGAAGAAATCTCAAGAAAAGAAGCAAGCCCTAGTTTTCTGATCTTCGGAGCTTCAAGAGCATTCTAAAGGAAGATCCACCCAAGAGAAGAGAAGAAGCAAGCCATCAAGATCTGCAAATCAGGCTTTGATTCCTATCTCTTTATTTCATGTTCTATCATTGTATATTTGCTCATTGGAGGAGCCTTTGTTTTGTAAAAACGATTATTGTTTGCTGGGTCAATCAGAGGATTGATTCCATTGAGGCTGTTAGCCTTGTGCAAGCAGTTTGCTTGTGATGTAAGGTTTTGTGCTGGTGAGCCTTGAAAACTAGCTGGGTTCGTTGTGCACCCGGGAAAACAACAAGTTCGAGTTATGAGCTTGCAAAACAACTCTGCTGTAATCAGATTGATTATAGTGTGGACCCAAGAGATACTTGGGAGTGGACGTAGGTGTAGGTACACCGAACCACTATAAAATCTCCTGTGTTTGCCGTAATTATCTCATTATCTTTAATTCTCTATTTGTGCATATTCTGTTTTAATTTATTCGAATCTAAGTTTTTATTTCCACTGGGGTTTATTTTCAAAAGAGTTTAAATTTTTTGAAAAACCCAATTCACCCCCCCCCTCTTGGGTTGCTATCTTGACCAACAGTGATGGTTCGCAAGGGCAGTGGGAGCTGGAGGATGTGCGTGGACTTCACCGACCTCAACAAGGCATGCCCCAAAGACAGCTTCCCATTACCCCGGATCGACCAGCTAGTGGATGCCACGTCCGGGCATGAAACCCTTAGTTTCATGGATGCATTCTCGGGGTACAATCAGATCATGATGAATCCGGCAGATGAAGAAGCCACCTCTTTTATTACAGAAAAGGGGATTTACTGCTACAAGGTGATGCCGTTTGGGCTGAAGAATGCCAGAGCTACCTATCAAAGGTTGATGAATAAGGTCTTTGAGGACTAGATAGGGTGTAACATGGAGGTGTACGTGGATGATATGCTGACCAAGAGCACCAGTGCTACTGACCATGTCGTCGACCTCGAGGAGACCTTCAACAACTTGCGCCGGTATCGGATGAGGCTTAACCCCCACAAGTGCGCCTTCGGAGTGGCGGCAGGCAAGTTTATGGGCTTTATGGTAACCCAACGAGGGATTGAAGCCAACCCTGACAAGATCAGGGCTATCTTGGATATGAGGCCTCCAGCTAACAAGAAGGAGGTGCAAAGCCTAACTGGGAGGGTGGCAGCTTTGAGTCGCTTCATGTCAAGATCGGCAGAAAGGTGCCTGCCCTTCTTTAAGGCGTTGCGCAAGGTTAATGGCTTCGAGTGGACAAAGGAGTGTCAGGATGCCTTCGAGGAGTTGAAGCAATTTTTATCCACTCCCCCGCTGTTGTCCAAGCCCAAGAGTGGGGAGGAGCTCTTCCTATATCTCGCAGCCTCCCCCGAAGCTGTCAGCTCTGTGCTTGTGCGCATGGATGTTGATGGGGTCCAGAGGCTGATCTATTACACTAGCAAGGTACTTCATGATGCCGAGACCAGATACTCTAGAACCGAGAAGATCATTTTTGCCCTGGTGGTCTCTGCTCAACGCTTCCGACCCTACTTTCAAGCTCATCCCATCGTGGTGCTCACGGACCAACCTCTTCGGACCATCTTGTCGTGCCTTGACACCTCCGATCAGCTAGCCAAATGGGCCATTAAACTAAGTGAGTTTGACCTATCCATCCGGCCAAGGTCGTCCATGAAGTCTCAGGTGATAGCTGACTTCTTGGTTGAGTGTTCCTGGACCGAGAAGGGTGTGGAGGAGGTACGCCCGGAGGAGTGTGTGGACCCTCCCTCGACCGAGGAGGCAGAAAAAGAAGACTGGATTTTGCATGTGGATGGAGCAGTAAATTCTCAAGGAAGCAGAGCTGGACTCATTCTTGCGAGCCCTGAGGGGATGCGGTGGAGTATTCTCTTAGATTCCAGTTCCCGGCAACTAACAACCAAGCGGAGTATGAAGCCCTGTTAGTGGGAATGAGGTTGGCTGAGGAGTTAGGTGCGGGGCGTTTGAGGGCCTTCACGGACTCTCAGCTTGTTTCTGGGCAGATCACTGGGGAGTACGAGGCTAGGGACCCAACCATATCCCGTTATCTGAGCAAGGTGCAATCCCAAGCCTCTCGGTTCTCTTACTTCCATGTCAGCTACATTCCTCGAGCGGAGAATGCCAGAGCCGACGCATTATCCCGTTTAACCACTTCGGCCGATGGGACGCTGGGAAGAACATATGTGGAGCACCTCCAGGCCCCAAGCATTGAAGTTGCGGATGAAGCATTACTGGTGGAGCAAGAGCCCTCCTGGATGGACGCCTACGTTCGATATTTGACCGATGGTACTCTCCCAGAGAACCCCGCTGAGGCCAAGCTACTCAGGCAGAGGGCCCCGAGGTTCTTGATGATGGATGGAAAGCTTTATCGAAGATCATTCTCATACCCGGTCCTCAGGTGCATGGGACCAGCGGAATCAGACTACATCCTGCAGGAGATCCATGAAGGCATCTGTGGAAGTCACCTGGGAGGCAGAGCCCTAGCTTACAAGGCCCTACGATAGGGGTACTTTTGGCTGACCATGAAGCACGCAGCCGAGCTCATTAGGAGATGTGATAGCTGTCAGCACCATGCTAATATCCAGCGACAGCCGACGTCACAGTTAACCCCCTTGGTGGCACCCTGCCCTTCGTCCAGTGGGGTATGGATATCCTGGGACCATTTCCCTCGGCCTTCGGACAGCGAAAGTTCCTCCTGGTGGCCGTTGATCACTTTACCAAGTGGGTTGAAGCCGAAGCCCTTGCTAAGATCACGGAGAGCAAAGTGAGATCCTTCTTTTGGAAGTCCATTATATGTCGGTTCGGACTGCCGCACACCCTGGTCACCGACAATGGCCGACAGTTTGACAACACGCCCTTCCAGGAATTCTGCTCCGAGCTGGGCATTCGTCAGAAATTCACTTCCGTCGGGCACCCTCAGACCAATGGGGCGCCGAGGTGACTAATCGAATCATTATCCAAGGGCTGAGAACTCGACTGGATGACTGTAAGGGACGATGGGTGGAGGAGCTCCCCAACGTGCTGTGGGCCTACCACACAACGCCGCGAGCCCCCATCGACGAGACCCCATTCAGCTTAATCTTTGGATCCGAAGCCGTCATCCCGGTAGAGGTCGGCTCATCGAGCCCTCGGGTGGAATCGTACAACGAGGAAGGCAACCCAGACCAGTTGTGAGCCAACCTCGACCTGGTGGAGGAAATGCGAGACCGAGCGCGACTTTGGATGGCGGTCTACCGGCAACGGGCCGCCAAATATTACAACGCCCGTGTGCATCCCAGGACTTTCCTACTGAAGAGGACCTGATCCTTCGACGGGCTGAAGTCTCGAAGCCAGTGGAGAGAGGCAAGCTAGCCCCAAATTAGGAAGGATCATATTGGATCGCCGAGAAACTTCGTCACGGAGCTTACAAGATTGAAGAGCTTGATGGGAAGCCGCTTCCTAGGATATGGAATGTAGACAACCTTCGTCGGTATTATCAGTAACGCATTTCTCCTCTCATATTAAATACCATGCCTGTATTCTCTTTGGGCTTTCGCCCCTCATTCTATATTAATAAATTTCCATTTTAGCTCCTGAGTTCTTTTTGCCTAAAGCCCTGGGCCAGCCAGGCATGGAGCCCAACACCCGTCGGCACCCAAAGCCCTCGGCCAGCCAGGCATAAAGCCCGACACCCGTCGGCACCTAAAGCCCTTGGCCAGCCAGGCATGAAGCCCGACACCCATCAGCACCCAAAGCCCTTGGCCAACCAGGCATAAAGCCCGACACCCATCGGCACCTAAAGCCCTGGGTCAGCCAGGCATGAAGCCCGACACCCGTCGGCACCCAAAGCCCTGGGCCAGCCAGGCATAAAGTCCGACACCCGTCGGCACCTAAAGCCCTGGGCCAGCCAGGCATGAAGCCCGACACCCGTCGGCTCCCAAAGCCCTGGGCCAACCAGGCATAAAGCCCGACACCCATCGGCACCTAAAGCCCTGGGCTAGCCAGGCATAAAGCCCGGCACCCGTCGGCACCTAAAGCCTTGGGCCATCCAGGCATAAAGCCCAACACCCGTCGGCACCTAAAGCCCTGGGCCAGCTAGGCATAAAGCCCAACACCCGTCGGCACCTAAAGCCCTGGCCATCCAGGCATAAAGCCCGACACCCGTTGGCACCTAAAGCCCTGCACCAGCTAGGCATAAAGCTCGACACCCGTCGGCACCTAAAGCCCTGCGCTAGTCAGGCATGGAGCCCGACTCCCATCGACACCTAAAGCCCTGCACCAGCCAGGCATAAAGCCCGACACCCGTCGGCACCTAAAGCCCTAGGTCAGCCAGGCATGAAGCCCGACACCCGTCGGCACCCAAAGCCCTGGGCCAGCCAGGCATAAAGCCCGATACCCGTCGGCACTTAAAGCCCTGGGCCAGCTAGGTATGAAGCCTGACACCCGTCGGCACCTAAAGCCCTGGGCCAGCCAAGCAAGAAGCCCGACACCCGTTCGCACCCAAAGCCCTGGGCCAGCCAGGCATGAAGCCTGACACCCGTCGGCACCCAAAGCCTTGGGCCAACCAGGCATGAAGCCCGACATCCGTCGGCACCCAAAGTCCTGGGCCAGCCAGGCATAAAGCCCGACACCCATCGACACCTAAAGCCCTGGGCCAGCCAGACATAAAGCCCGACACCCGTCGGCACCTAAAGCCCTGGGCCAGCCAGGCATAAAGCTCGACTCCCGTCGGCACCTAAAGCCCTGCACCGGCCAGGTATAAAGCTCGACACCCGTCGGCACCTAAAGCCTTGCGCCAGCCAGACATGGAGCCCGACACCCCTCAGCACCTAAAGCCCTGGGCCAACCAGGCATGAAGCCCGACATTCGTCGGCACCCAAAGCCCTGGGCCAGCCAGGCATAAAGCCCGACACCCGTCAGCACCTAAAGCCCTGGGCTAGCCAGGCATGAAGCCCGACACCCGTCGGCACCCAAAGCCCTGGGCCAGCCAGGCATAAAGCCCGACACCCGTTGGCACCCAAAGCCTTGGGCCAGCCAGGCATGAAACCCGACATCCGTCGGCACCCAAAGCCCTGGGCCAGCCAGGCATAAAGCCCGACACCCGTCAGCACCTAAAGCCCTGGGCCAGCCAGGCATAAAGACCGACACCCATCGGCACCTAAAGCCCTGGGCCAGCCAGGCATAAAGCCCGATACCCGTCGGCACCTAAAGCCCTGGGCCAGCCAGGCATGAAGCCCGACATCCGTCGGCACCTAAAGCCCTACACCCGTCGGCACCTAAAGCCCTAGGCCAGCCAGGCATAAAGCCCAACACCCGTCGGCACCTAAAGCCCTGCACCAGCCAGGCATAAAGCTCGACACCCGTCGGCACCTAAAGCCTTGCGCCAGCCAGGCATGAAGCCCGACACCCATCGGCACCTTAAGCCCTAGGCCAGCCAGGCATAAAGCCCGACACCTGTCGGCACCTAAAGCCCTGCGCCAGCCAGGCATGAAGCCCGACACCCATCGGCACCTAAAGCCTTGCACCAGCCAGGCATAAAGCCCGATACCCATCGGCACCTAAAGCCCTGCTCCAACTAGGCATGAATCTTGACACCCGTTGGCACCTAAAGCCCTGGGCCAACCAGGCATAAAGCCCGACACCCGTCGGCACCTAAAGCCCTGCGCCAGCCAGGCATGAAGCCCGACATCCGTCGGCATCTAAAGCCCTGGGACAGCCAGGCATAAAGCCCGACACCCGTCGACACCCAAAGCCCTGGGCCAGCCAAGCATAAAGCCCGACACCCGTCGGCACCGAAAGCCCTGGGCCAGCCAGGCATAAAGCCTGACACCCATCGGCACCTAAAGCCCTAGGCCAGCCAGGCATAAAGCCCGACACCCATTGGCACCTAAAGCCCTGGGCCAGCCAGACATCAAGTCCGACCCCTGTCGGCACCTAAAGCCATGTGCCTACCTAGCGCAAGGCCCGACATACCTCTGGCAGAGCGGTGCGCCATCGATCCTGAGGAACCCGCCTACCTCAACCTCCAACAACCGGCGCTTCAACCCCAAGAAACCTATCCTTCCTGGCCCCGAGTTTCAGTCCTAGATGGCTAAGATGGGATAGCTCACGTGAGTTGAGAGTTATCCCCTGGCATTAATGGAACCAAGGGATTGCGCGTTGTCAACCAACGCATTTGGGATAAGAGTCGCAAATAGACAGTTTATCTTGGAGGAAAAAGGTATTTCATTAATTTGAAGGGATTACAAAATGCCGACGTCGTCGGACTTGCAAAAACAAAAATACAAGGAGGCTCACGATTCAGCTGGCGCAGGCTCATCGTCGGAGGGGGACGAATCCGAGAAGTAATATGGTTCGACTTCTAGGGCTTGGGGAATGTTCAAGTCCCTGGAAATTTTCTCCTTCTCGTGCTGGAACCCTTGAAGGAACACCGCCACCGAGGCTTCTGCCAAATCATCTATAAAGTGCTCGGATGCTTTGTACTATTCTATAATTCCGGCGGTCCTGGCCATGATGGCAGCTTCCACCTCAGCGGCCCAAGCTCTTTCCTCTGCAGCGAGGGCTGCCACTGCAGCCCTCTCGGCCTCTTGGGCACGACTCACCTCCTCCCAGGCTTGGTTTGCTTTTTTCTTCGCTACCCGTGCCTCCTCCTCCGTGGCCCTTGCTTTTTCCTCCGCTGCCGCTGCCTTTTCCTCTGCGGACCCTACTCTCTCCTCAGCCGCGACCGCTCGACCCTTGATCTCTTGGATGGCCAAGGTCAGCACAGAGATGTGCAGGTCTCTGGCTATCATGGCATTTTCAGCCTTCGTCATTTGGTGGAGCGCCGCCCGTAGGCGGTTGGCATCAGCCTCTGCTCTGCTCTTGACGGCTCTTGTTTCACTGGCCCAAGCGCTTCTGGTCGACTCTAGCGCCTCCTCGGCTGCCTCCGCGTGGTGCTGGGCATCTTCGGCCTCCTTCTGTACTTCGCGCAGAAGGGCCTTCCCACCATGGATTGCCTCCCTTGCGGCCCTTAGGGAATGTGCAAGCTGCATGAAAGTTTTAGGTTAGTAAAAAAAAGAGAGAAAAATATAACGGCAAAGGGTGAAAAGATCGCTTACCCTAACAAGGGTCGCGTAGGATTCCCGGAAGAATGTATTCGCCTTCAGGTGGTTGAGCTCTTCCAGGACCTTGGGCATGAAAACTGAAGAAAAGACCCGTTCAGCCCAACGACCGTCATTCAAGATGGAGTCCCGGGGTGGCCCTGCTCCATTCGGCCACCTCAGCCTCCTTCGGCTCGGCGCGCAGGCTGCTCCTAGGTGTCCTCTCGGGGGGTGGGCTTGCTATCCCTGATGGCCCCTCGCCCCAGTCCCTGACTGCCTCGGGTGGGGTCGGTTCGCTAGGGGCAGGAAGCTCTTTCGCCACTATGGGCTCCTCCGCCACTGCCGGCTCTTCTGCAGCTGGCTCCTCTATTGAGACCCCCACGGTCGCCGCCATCTTTGGTGGGGTATCAGTTGTAAGGTCGATTTCTGGAGCAGCCGGGGGGTCTTGTGGTGCCGGTGGTCGGGGAACCCGGGCTATCGGGCGTTTTGGGACTGGAGCTTGCTGGCCTTCACTCGGCCCCTCCCGGGCCCTCTTCTTTGAGACGGCCTTTAGGAGTTTCTGTGTCGATATCTTCATGGCTGCACGATATCGGTCAAGGTTAAAAAAAAGAGAGAGAGGAAAAGGAGGAGAAGCAGGCAAAATTTGGGCTAAGTGTGGAAATAGCTTACCCTGGTGGGAGATAAGACCCGCTGACTGGAGGTTATCTTCGTCAAAAGCAAGGTGTACCAAGGGATCTCGGCAGCTAACAATTGACCCAACACTTCCCGATCTTCAGGGTGGATGGTGGAGTTCGCGTTGCCTCGAAGGTCGGGGTCTCCCCACTGAGGCCTGACTTGGTCTAGGCCAGCAAAAAAGAATCGGGATTTCCATCCCTTGATCGAAGAAGGAAGAAAAAGCTTGAGGACCCGATTGGGTCGGGGCTGGAATAGCCACCAACCCTTATGGGACCGAAGGATATAAAAAGACCAGAAAAGAGAGATTCGGGGGGTAATGCCAAGACGATGACAGAGAATAACAAAGGCGCTAATGACCCGGTAGGAATTTGGGACCAGTTGGGAAGGAGTCAAGGAGTAGTAGTCAAGAAGGTTGATGAAGAAATGAGGAAAGGGTGGACGGAAACCCACCTTCAGGTAAATCTTATAAAGGGCCACCCGACCGGGTCGGGAGGAGATGACCCTATCATCGAGAGTCGGCAGGAAAAGCTCAACGTCCTGGGGAATCTGGTAACGGGCCCGGATTTTTGCCAAATCCAGACCTGTTACTGTGGAGGCGGTCCCCTCTGGGGACCCCTCCACCCTCAAGGAGGTGCCAGCCTCTGACCGGCGGCTCCTCGATGGGGCTCCACCAGTGACCCGTCGCTGGGCCAAGGGGACGTGGTCCTCTGAATCAGTGGACCACTCCAGTGGAGGAGAGGGGGAAGGTACAGGAGAGGCGCAGTGCCTCTCAGAGGGAGAACGATTCTCCGAATCATCCTCCGAGGTCCAAGATGGAGAACTCATGGGTATAAGAAGGGATGGAGGAGTCTAGAATGGACAAAGAAATGACCTGAGGGAAGGAAAGCTAAGCGCAGGTTCTTGGGTTGCAGGGGAGACCAAAACGCGGGCTCAGAGGAAAACGACGATGGTAGCAGTGGTGTGGCCAGATTCAACCCCCCATTCGAGTTTTATTGGGTTTTCAAATTGTCCCGCCTCGTCTCTTCAGCCACATGGACCCCCACCATAGGCTGGTTTGCCTCGATGGTTGCCCAGCGTATGATACGGTACGCCTCCGGCCGATGATGGGACTCCGCTGATGTCACCGCTATGAGAGGTAATGATGATGCAGCTTTCCATGCAGACTTCGAAGAGCTAACCTCGCGTCGAGGTCGATCATGGCGGGCTCAATGTACGAAAGCGGCCACCTTTTCACATTCCCCATGTCGTCCGCATAGAGATGTGGACGGGGATCAGCCACGTGGGAGGTAGCACCCCTTTCTCCTTGCCAGTGGGGCACGCTTCGCCTCAGGGGTGAGGGGGCATCTGATGTGGCTGATCCAGCACCGTTAGAATAAAAGGTAACAGCAGCTAACGAAGGTCAACGCATCTCAACCCCGAGACCCCCCTCCGGTCTCGGGATGCACAAGCATCATCTCACCCCTGAGACCCCCACCGATCTCGGGGTGAGGTCACCATATCTCGACTCCGAGACCACCCTCTGGTCTCGGGGTGCACCAGCACCATCTCACCCCCGAGACCTCCTTCGGTCTCGGGGTGAGGTCACCATATCTCGACCCCGAGACCCCCCTCCGGTCTCGGGGTGAACCAGCACCATCTCACTCCCGAGACCCCCTCCGGTCTGGGGCGAGGTCACCGCATCTCAACCCCGAGACCCCCCTCCGGTCTCGGGGTGCACAAGCATCATCTCACTCCCGAGACCCCTCCGGTCTCGGGGTGAGGTCACCATATCTCGACCCCGAGGCCCCCCTTCGG
The DNA here is from genome assembly GCA_900491605.1 of Calamus simplicifolius. Taxonomy (NCBI): domain Eukaryota; kingdom Viridiplantae; phylum Streptophyta; class Magnoliopsida; order Arecales; family Arecaceae; genus Calamus; species Calamus simplicifolius. The sequence continues at coordinate 148,463 of UESW01001447.1, read as the reverse complement.
TCTCGGAGTGCACCAACACCATCTCACTCCCAAGACCTCCTTCGATCTCGAGGTGAGGTCACCATATCTCGACCACGAGACCCCCCTCCGGTCTCGGGATGCACAAGCATCATCTCACCCCCGAGACCCCCTTCGGTCTCGGGTGAGGTCACCATATCTCGACCCCAGACCCCTCTCCGGTCTCGGGGCGAACCAGCACCATCTCACCCCCGAGACCCCCTCTCTTAGGGTGAGGTCACCGCATCTCAACCCCGAGACCCCCCTCCGGTCTCGGGGTGCACAAGCATCATCTCACCCCCAAGACCCCCTCCAGTCTCGGGGTGAGGTCACCATATCTCGACCCGAGACCCCCCTCCGATCTCGGGGTGCACCAGCACCATCTCACCCCCGAGACCTCCTCCGGTCTCGGGGTGAGGTCACCATATCTTGACCCCGAGACCCCCCTTCGGTCTCGGGTTGAATCAGCACCATCTCACCCCCGAGACCCCCTCCGGTCTCGGGGTGAGGTCACCGCATCTCGACCCCGAGACCCCCTTCGGTCTCGGGATGCACCAGCACCATCTTACCCCCGAGACCTCCTCCGGTCTCGGGTTGAGGTCACCATATCTCGACCCCGAGACCCCCCTCCGGTCTCGGGGTGAACCAGCACCTGAGACCCCCCTCCGGTCTCGGGGTGAACCAGCACCATCTCACCCCCGAGACCCCTTCCAGTCTCGGGGTGAGGTCACCGCATCTCGACCCCGAGACCTCCCTCCGGTCTCGGGGTGCACCAGCACCATCTCACCCCCGAGACCTCCTTTGGTCTCGAGGTGAGGTCACCATATCTCGACCCCGAGACCCCCCTCGGTCTCGGGGTGCACCAGCACCATCTCACCCCCGAGACCTCCTCCGATCTCGGGGTGAGGTTACCATATCTCAACCTCGAGACCCCCCTCCGGTCTTGGGGTGCACTAGCACCATCTCACCCCCGAGACTTCCTCCGGTCTTGGGATGAACCAGCATCATTCCACCCCTAAGACCCCCTCCGGTCTCGGGGAGAGGTCACTATATATCCACCTCGAGACCCCTCCGGTCTCGGGGTGCGCAGGCATCACCAACGTCCAGCATGTGAACCAACCTTCGAACCAAACGACAACTCCGGGCCACCTGGTGCACCCACGTGGCTCGTCGTGCATCCGTGGCTGCTTGCGGCCATGCCTCATAACAGCGTATGGTGCATTGCATGTGTCCCTGTGCGTGACTGTGCCCCGTTACGGAGTACGATTCACTACCACTTGCAACTGTGCGCGGTCATGTCAAGCAACGACGCGCACCAAATACAACCACGACTGTTAGACACCTGTAAAGCCATATTGACAGGTAACGTAGGACGCCTCCGGCGCGCACAGTGATGGTACGATAGCAATCTTCTGGAAAAGAAAGATGGGACATTCGGACAGGTATAAAAACACGTGCCTGCGCTGTAAGTAGGGATTCAAACTCTGGTTTTCTAGCTTTCTTCCCACTAGCAAAACCCTAACTGTCTCAGCTCCTTTCTGCTGAGCAGTTCTTGTCTGATTTCAAGTAACTAACTTGAGCGTCGGAGGGTCCCCATCGGAGCATCCGGTCTCCGGGAACTTTTCTTGCAGGGGTCCGGAGAGAAGGACGTCTGTCTTTTCCGACGCTTGAAGAAGGTGACTTGGCGTCATCACAAGCCATTGGGGAAAGAGCTCGGCAAAACTGCATTTTTGTGTTTTTGTGTTGTTTAAGCTTTAGTGAATTATTGATTTCCTCTATTTAATTTTTGTCTTCTTAATTTTTATTTTTTTAATATTCTTGAATCTTGTTCTAACTTTATTTCTAATGAAACATACGATAATATCTTCAAAAGTTCTGATTAAAAAAAAAAAAGAAGAAGAAGCGTATGCATCATATCTAACTGTACTTTTTACCTATCTAAAAGCTTGGTCTAAAAATTCAAGCTCTGTTGTACCATTTGATAATTCAATGAACATCACGCCGAACTTGATTCCATTCACAACGCTGTATTTCAACTTTGATTAGCTAATATAATTTCCAAACAAAAAGCAAGCTCGATTAAGATTGCAAGTTCTGTTTCCAATGGTAAGTGGTTGTGGTATGACAGACGAAAGCCACGGGAGGGAGCCCCCCCCTCTCTCCCTCTCTCTCTCTCTCTAATGATCCCCTACTTACCAGTACTAATTTCTATAGTTTTTTCCTCCCTTGCAGTCCGTGGCTTTCAATGTGTGTATTGTAGCAGCAGCAGTAGATAGATGAAATTTGAACTTTGCATACTTAAAGATATTAAGTACGGTTTAAGATATTCAGTAGGGTTTTATCTCTAATTACTAGCATAACTAGCATTCATTATCTTTTAATTCTCTGCTATTGAAATGTAGCCCTGCTTGATGAGACATACAAGATAAGCTCAGAAAAGATTAGTTATGCGAGAGATTTGAAATGCAAAGAAGGGCAGGGTCCCCAGATTCTTTTGGCCAGTAATAACAACAGTAAATTGCATGAAATAGTTGGCTACAAGTGATAGTTAACCTGCATCCAAGTTCTGGTCACATCTAGACATCCAAACAAGCGATGTCACGCTCTTTTTGTCAGAGACCCCACAACTCGATCACTTCACAAGGTAAAACTCAAGATCGAACAGGCTTCACTGTATCGAAGGTAGGTGGGGGCACTACTCGTCACCACAAAACCATTTTCCAAAGAATCTTTGGACTCTTGGCCACCCGTCATTATCCCTTACCCTAACCTGGAGTTAATATTTGCCAAGCCAAAACATCCAGCTCCAAATTCCACCTTTTTAGGGTCAACATAGCAACAAATAAAAATTTGCCATGGTGGATACTTATCTTTCCCCTTCTTGAGCTTGTCACCTGTCTATCTTATCAACATTCTGTGGATGTCAATTGTCATGGAAACCAAGATGCAATGGCTGGATGACTCGTGTAAGTTCCACAAAGTTCTGAATGGAATAATCACACACGAAATAATCCACCCAGAACAACCTCGTTCTTCTGTTCTTTTCCATTTTACCCCTGAACAACGTTCTCTGGTTCAGAACTCAGAAGTGCATGCAGATTGCAGAGATGCTTCAATTAGCATGCATCAGAGATTTTTGTATTGCAGGGGACCATAAAGGGGCCAAGGTGAAAACAAAGCAGTCGTTACACTTCTCAGAATCATATTTCACATAAAAAGCTATTAAACTATGCGAGGTAATGAGAAAAATGAACTCCAAATTTCATTGAATTTTGTCACTATGTGAATATATCATGCATAATTCTAGTGATAGTATCGGTAAGGCTGCCTGAAACTAGCTCAATTTAGTTGGTGGAACCGTGTCAAGATTGCAATTTAGTTGGCTTTCAGTTGTCCACTTCCTTCTTTTCCCCAGAGAATATTGTAAAGACACCTAATAATCAGAAGTCCACCTGGAACACGGCAACAAAAGTTTCAAGATGTCACTGAAATATAAGACATGGAAGCTGAATATATATCCGTAAGTCGCCTTTCCAATGAATCTTTTCGCCTAAGAATTGCCGAACCGAAGGCGGTGAAAATGAAGTTCAAACATGGCTATGAAAAAAGAGGAAGTCACAGGAAATCACGGCCATGAAGCATTAGTTTTCACAGGATGCATCATCATCTTTTTGATAACAAAATCCCAGATGACAATCCCTATACAACAAGATCGGTCCATCATGCAGAATAACAAATTATATTGTTGATGGCATTCTCTTTGAAAATAAGCTACACTGAGGTGATGTCTTGAGTACTGAAAAGGATTGGGGGCCAGTTATGAATAGTTATTGTGTGGTTCCAACTAGGAATCGATGGAACCACTTACTCTCAAGGTACCTTTTTTTAAAAAAAAAATGTTGAATATTTTGGCAGGTGTCACAAGTTTGAGACGACTCCCCTTCAGTGTCAGCCAGCTTTGGGCATAATGGAGAAAATGCTAACACTAGCTGTTTATGGCGTTTATATGGACTATTTGGCAAAAGAGAAACTCAAATTTTTTTTTAGAAAAAAAATCTTGTATAGCTTCGGTTATAAACAAATCTGTTGCCTTCTTTGCTCCATGAGGCAACCTTTGCATTGGAATATTTAAACTCTAATTTTTGTAATTTTTTTCTTTATTTCTTTATCTTTTATCTTTTCGTAATTTTAATTTTAATAAATTTTAATGGGGGGATTCCTTGTTCCCTCGTTATTACTTTGAAGAAAACAAATAATATTAACAAAATGGAGATGATAAAAATCTATGGGTTTAAAAAGGTTTAGATAAGTATGGCATTGTAATAGAGAAAAAGAATGCATGATTTAGTTTCGGTATCAGTAGAAAATGTCTTGTTATTTGGGGTTGGGAGAGGCCAGTTGCAGAATTAGTAGTCATAAGTTAAAAGCTCAAAAACTTTAAAGTTATATGTCTAATGCCAAAAGAAAAGAGACTTTTTTTTTATCATTTTAAAAGTGATCTGAATCATTCGTTAAAGTAAAATTATTTATGCCATTTTATCGAATAAGTAAACTATTCTGATTAATTGATATTTTAGCAGTCTTTGAACTTCAAGTCCGATCTTGACTCCTCTCTTTTCTGTTTCGATTTTTTTTTTTTTTTTTGATGGCAATGGTTAACTTGACTTTTTTATAATATTTTTTTTTATTTTATTTTAAATATACTGTTAGTTATGCACATGATCATACATAACCGATTAAATCAGTTTTTCGCTTACTTAATTGGATGCATCAAAAGTAAATTAAATATTTTAAAAAAAGTAAGTTAAATATCATAACAAAAAGCTTTAAAAATAGATCATAGTTAATCGTTAAGTATGAAATCCATCCTCCGTTTCACAGCACTCCGGGGAAAGTTTAAGCAGGGAGCCTTGTGGCGATGTTACGGCGGGATATGGACGCCGGAGACGGCGGGCAGAGGTGGGGCAAGTAATGGCGCCGGCGATGGAGACATGGAACCCCATCTTGCCCAAATTTATAATTTACTCCATCTATTGATTGTTTCGCATCCACTTACTATACCTTTCAAGAAGTGTCGAGCAATAATTCCATTTTAAAGAAAAGGAGGGGCGAGAGACTTGTCCAATGGAACCTTTCCCAGATGATGGCAGCCATAGAAGCAATCGTAGATGCGACTACTTTTCGATATAATATGGACGTAATTGGTTGAATTCTTTGTCAAATACTTGTTATTTTAAATCTTGTTTGCCCGCACTTGCTGCAAGTTGCTAACGAGTGAAATAATAATAATAATAATAATAATTGATGACGATAAGTGAAAACTGATGCAGGGGAAGTACAATGCAGAATGTCACAGAGCCTCACCGACGAGATGGCTTTCTTCTCAGAAAGAAAAGAAGCAACGAGGAGAGCCTCACGGGAAAGGATGATAGAGGGTAAACGGTGCGGACGGCGCTGCGAAACGGTAGCCCGAAGACTGGCAATAAATGGAAAGGGCCTTCCTCGTGACAACAGGAGTCGAGGCTAAACTTTCTTTGCAGCGGAACAAAAGAAAGAGATTGAGATTAGAGCTTGGAATTTTGAGGAACACTAAAATATCGATTAATTGGAGCGATTGATTTATCGGACAGAATGCTTAAAAATATTTGACTTTAATGGATGATTTCAAAAATGAAGAGTAGAAATGCAGCAAGCTCTGATTTGCTCACGTCATTTGTTTTGCACTGAAAGATACCCAGCCTATGTGGAAGGTTTAAATTTTCCTCAATATAATATATCAACCAATACGTGATATTCAAGCTGGAGTACGGTGCGAGGATCCAAGACTTTTCTTTTTATTAGTGGCTGCCAGCTTTTAGGTTGTGGCATATATCCCGGCGATTGCATGAAATGACTCCAGCGTTCAAGTCAATTATATCTACGAAATATATGCAAAAAAAAAAAAAAAAAAGCCACAACTATAGCAGGATTAGACGCTCGGTTGGTGGGCAGCACCAAGCACAGCTTATAGATAGAGTGCTGCAATTTATGGTGGATGTAGCACTGGAATCCAAAGAGTCTTGTTCTCATTATTCTAATCCTCGAAGGAAAAGAAAAAAAAAATTATTATTATTATTTTGAAATTTATTCTTCTGATTAAAAATGATACATGTTAGATTTAGGTATCACTTTTTTATTCAGATAAACCTATAAAATAATCTTTGTGCATAAAGCACAGAAGGTGATCCTTATAAAATATCCTTTGACGTTCAAGTCAGTGAAAATCTTTAGCAATTAGATGAAAGGAAAAGGCTACAGCAAAAGGATCTTCCTCTTTGAATGATTTTTTAGGAGCAATAGCTTTTGCTAGAGTTTTTTTTAGGCATAGATTGCCTTCGAAAGCGTACGTGAGGGATCCTGAGACTTGGTATTTATACGCAGCCGAAGAAATAAGTTGTTACCTAATTTTTTAGGCGCGTTTTAGGGAGTTGGCATCCGATAAGGCCAGAATTCCAACGATTACGGAGATCAGCAGTTGATGAAGTGACGGATGCTTTATCGAAAATTTGGAATCTCGTTGATCATGGACAGAATGTTGTATTTGGCTCTCATTTCCATTTTGAAAAGCTCACTCCGCGATCCTTACAATCAAAGTGATTCATCCTTCGGATATCCGGCGTGGTTTGAAGCAGCAATGGTGCTTACGTTGAAGGGATAAGGATCGATCCTGATGAGGTACTAAGATAGCTCGACCCTACCAAAGTTCGAAGACCGACTTTGGTATTGGCATTGAGACCGACGATGGCATCGGTACTAACTCTGGAGTTGGTGGTGAGGCCAACTGGGCCGATTTCGGAGTTGGTGCTAGGGCCGACTCTGGGGCCAAGTCGGTGCTGAGGCCAACTAGAGCCGACTTTGAAGTCTGGAGCCTAGTCTGAAAATGAGGCCGCCTTGAGGCTGGGCCGCTTTCGAAGATGAGGCCGCCTTGGAGGCTAGGGTCGCCTCAACTTCCTCCTTTAACTCATACGCGGCTTCATCAGCCATATCACATTTCAGTTTATTTTTTTTTCAAACATGATAGTTAACGAGTCAGAAATCGAAAGTGACTCTAGCCTTTTCACCATATACACGGATATTAGCGCAATGATAATTTGACCCGTATCAGTTATTTACACTAAAATTGTAAAAGTAATTTCAATAATAATCTCACTTAATTAATGAACTTAGTATTGTTGTAATGGTCAAAATGATCCTTGTGAGCTGTGAATTAGGAAGTATTTTTGAATTTAAGTGATTCATAAAATATAGATGTTTTCTCTATTTTTTTAATAACAAAAAAAATTTGCAAGAGATTTTTTTATAGGAATCTCCTATGGAAGAAGATGCAGAGATCATGCAAATAGTTTTATAAGTTGAGGTGCAACAACAGCATGCCATTGTATCTCACAAATTATGGCTTAGATTTTCAAAAGTAAAAGTTGATTGTGTCATCATTTACCCGACAATAATCCTCCTTTTATTTCTATATAACTCACCCGGCTTCCAGCTCCAAGATCAGCAGAAGACGTCATCCTAGCAGCAATCCAATCTGCCGCAGAGTTAGCTTTCCGGTAGATGTGCCTAATCCTGGCACAAGAGATATCCTGAAGGGTAGAATGAATATCACAAGCAAGGGGATGAGGCACGGGCGCAGGAGTCCTGCCTAATCCAGCGGATAACCGTAATGGAATCCCTTCAACAATAATGCTGCGAGCTCCAAGACAGCGAATAGCACAACAGATACCAGCCCAAGCAGCACACAACTCTATAAAGGGCACTGTGGAATCAAGAAGACCAAATCCACCAGACGCCAGCATCTCACCGTCAGGCCCACGACAAAACGCTGAGCCTGCACATAACACTACCATCGAAGTTGATTTTAACAAACCCTGGAGGTGGGGGCTCCCAAGAGATGAAAACCGTACGCCGGTACGCTGCCGAAGCAGCAGGGAGTTCCAGTGGCCAGGGGTAGCAGAAAAGATGGAAGGTATACTCATAAGGATAACAACCCTTATTCTCATTAGAAGCAATAAAATTATAATAATAGATACATAATGAGCACATGATGATAGGATATAACTTTGATAGTAAAGATAATGATGATAGGGTGTACGGTATACATAGTAAAGATGATGATGATTATGACAATTAACAATATTGATAGTAGCAAAGGTATCAATATAGTAATGATAGTATGGTAGCAAAAGTGATGCCAATATTGATGATAATAAAGATAGTAACGACAATAATAGAGATGGTATGGTCATTGTAATAAATGATACGAAATTTTTTAAAATATATTATCTAAATTTTTTTTTTTGACTATTGTTGTCATCGATTATTCAATCACAATGTTTTCATTATTCTCTAATCACATCCATCACCGATATAGACTTAGAGAAAATTACATTTCATTCTAGATGTAATATATTCCAAATTTCCACACATAAATAATAGGCATGCTAATATGCCTAATGAAATCCCCTTGTAGTTATAGAAGCATGGTTTGTGTACAATTAGTTTTGTTTACATTTGAATGAAACAAAACCTAAAATTTAATTACCTTTCTCACCCTTTGATTTATATAATTCACGAATCTCAAAGTTGAAAAAGACGAAAAAGATAGAATAACTTTAGAATGCATGTGAATGTAAAAGTAAGGAAGATGATTGAATCCTGGATGATAATGATTAAATAAGCTAGCCATAAATTTATTCACATAATTTTAACCTTTTGACATCATGGAAGCTTGTATGGATACCAATCTCACCATTTTAGCATTGATTTTAAAGAATAAACCATAACATAAAATGCCTAAAGATGCACCTAAAGGCTGTCTGGCTCATAGTAATCCACTTAGTAATATGATATTAACATATAAATTATAATGTTTGGCAATTAGACATGATCATTTAAATAGTAATACTTAATTTCTAGTAATCTATCATGGTAATCAAATTTCTATATGAAAAATGGATATCTGAAATTACCAAATTAAGTCTAATCACCTAAATTATGATTCTCACTTACATATAAATATTTATTAATACTTAATATAATTATATATTTAACTTGCATTAGACAACATTTAAATATTTAATTTTATATTTATATTTGGTATTAAATATGTTATATAATATTTATATGACTATTAATATAAAATTTAATATTTTAAAACTATTGTATATTTAAATAATAATATTCAAATATTACATTTTAAATTATTAATATTTATTATCTTATTGCATATTAAATTTTTATATAGTATATACTAAATATTAATATATTACATATTACTATATTATATAATAAAATATTTAATATATTATATATATATATAAATATATATTAAATATTTATAATATTTAAATATATAATTTTTAAAAATTAATTTATAAAGAATCTTGATTTTTATTAGAACATTTCATCTTCTAACAAAAAAAAAAGAGAGGATCATTTAAAAGATAAATAACATTTATAGCAAAATTTAGGTAAAATTTAGAAACCTAATTACCATATTTTATTATTATGAACCAAATATAATAATTTTATATTTTTAAGGAATCTAATTACTAAGTACAAAATTATCAAGAATATAAGATTTTTAGCGATTTTATAGTCCTGTAAATCAAATGCTACTTAAATATAAAGTTATATATACTTCATATTCATTTGAGCAAGCCTACTTTTAGACCCCCAACTATTTTTTTATTTCTTTTTATTTCTTTTACTTCTCTTTTTTTAAAAAAATTGAATGTAGCAGCATTGTTCAATGTCGCTCTGCCCATCTAACATATATATATATATATATATATATATATATATATATATATTTAGATACTCAAATGCAACCTCTTCTATGGGGATAGTATTTTGTGCCATCCAATTCTAATTGGCATTTAGCATAATGTCACATTTCTGTCCCTAGCTTGTGAAAGGCATGTAAAATGATAAAATTTAGATACATTTTGCTAGATTTTTGCCATCCAATTCTTTCATTAATAAGTGTCACATTTCACATGCGGTTTCCCACTTAATAATGATCAACACGTATCACTAATTAAGTAAAATTATTATCCATAGGTTTTTAAGTGGAGGATCAAAAGGCAAACATCTAAAGAATTGTTCCCAAGTCTTATCCATGAAACCCATCTATTGCAGAGATAAACCCATATTAAACGGCAAGCAATCAAGCCTTTGGCTTGGCAGCTGGCACCGCTCCCAACCTAGTGCTCCGATTTGTGATTATTATTATATGGTCATGGATGAAGAGGCCAGCTCTACAGCGACCAACACCAGTTAGTGCAATATATAATAATAATTTGTTGGCTCATCTAGACCTAGCTTACCGTGGCTTCCTTACCTTTAGCAATGATAAAGTTATCACTAATTTTAAATAATTAGATAGGTTCTTCATCAAGTATGGTTTAAAAAAATTAGGTATGTAACTGAGTTGAGACAGCTTGCAAAAAGATTAAAATTGACTAAAAAAATACTCAAAATCGATTTACTGCTTATCAAGTCGAACTCAAGCTTGAGCTACTCGACTATATTATCAAATTGAGTTCGAGTCTTAAAATGCTCGGCTTGAAAAGTTTGCATGATTAATCGAGCTTACGTAATTTTACTATTTTATCCTTATAATTATACATATTTATAATATTTATTTTATTTTGTTTAAAAATATATTTTATTTTAATTAAAAATTATTTTTTAAATAGAAATTTGAGACAAGTCGAGCTTGAGTATATTAAGTATTTCATCTAGCTCGACTTCGAGCTCTAAATAAGAAACCCAATTGAGTTCAAATAGAGTTTCGAGCTTTAAATTTTAGAGTCGAGTCGAGCTTGATATTGTACCAACTTAATTTGGCTCGATTATACATTTGAAAAAAAAAAAAAAAACCAAAGTCATCACTTATTTCAATGAATTAAGTACTAATATTGTTTATTAAACATTTGCCATCAAACTTTTTTCTCCTCCATATCCCCATTTTCAATGGTTTACTTTTCGTGTATCACACCCATTTATTACCTTCCTGCTCTCGTTTTACCAACACCTCTTACCCTTTTTCTCACTCATCCAATTTCTTTGATAACCTTTTTTTTATTTTTTTTAAAAATAATTAAAATTTTTAGATAAATGAAATAAGGTATTAGCATATTTGGCACATAATTTATTCTTCAAAAAAATATTGAATGAATAGATAGTAACGAGAATGAAAATTTCGTAATGACTGTAAAATCTTTTAATATTATCTGAAAATAAAAATAAAAATAGAAATAAAAATTGATGACGCCAAATCATCGGCCTTGAGCATCCGGTCGCCTCCTCCAGCGAGCTCCTTGCGCCTGCAAGCAAGTCCCCGGGGCCAGAGATCCCGGCGGGGACCCTCCGATGCTCAAGTCAGTAGTCTGGGCATCAGCCGTGAGCTTGAGGAAGCTCGAAAAAGAAAGAGAGAGAGAGGCCCAGAGAAGAGCCTTCTCTCTGTGAGTGTTTGGGGTGTCATGAGCATGTTACCTGATCGAGATCCCTCTTACCCTTTTTATTGATGCTTGAATCCGTGGGCTTGGGGCGATCTCTTGTCAGAGCATTAATTGATGGCAGCACGGTGGAGCTTACCTCCATGTGCCGTGTCGTGCTGCAGGCCGTGACCTGTCAGAGTTGGTGGCTGCAGGGCATGGCCGATCATTACGGCGGTTGCCAGACGTGTCCCCTACGTCACCTTTTTGGTTGTCTATTCATCGTAGAGCATTTGATCATAGAGTGCTCGCATGGCACTGTTCATGCCCTTGGATGAGCTTCAGAGAAGGCTTTGCGTGAATACTTGCATGTACTGTTCACCGGCACTGTTCAATGTCCGAGCCCGAGAGGGGTCTCGGGTCTCGGCGGTTGGATGTTGTGAATGTACCCCGAGACCGATGGGGGTCTCGGGGTAGGATGCTGTAGATGGACCCCGAGACCGATGGGGGGTCTCGGGGTAGGATGATGTTGATGCACCCCGAGACCGACGGGGGGTCTCGGGGTAGGATGATTTTGATGCACCCCGAGACCGGCGGGGGTCTCGGGGTAGGATGATGTTGATGCACCCCAAGACCGGCGGGGGTCTCGGGGTAGGATGATGTTGATGCACCCCGAGACCGGCGGGGGGTCTCGGGGTAGGATGATGTGAATGGACCCCGAGACAGACGGGGGGTCTCGGGGTAGGGTGATGTTGATGCACCCCGAGACCGGTGGGGGGTCTCGGGGTAGGATGATGTTGATGCACCCCGAGACCGGCGGGGGTCTTGGGGTAGGCTGATGTTGATGCACCCCGAGACCGGCGGGGGGTCTCGGGGTAGGGTGATGTGAATGGACCCCGAGACCGACGGGGGGTCTCTGGGTAGGGTGATGTTGATGCACCCGAGACCGGCGGGGGTCTCGGGGTAGGATGATGTGAATGGACCCCGAGATCGACGGGGGGTCTCGGGGTAGGATGCTGTGGATGGACCCCGAGACCGACGGGGGGTCTCGGGGTAGGATGTTGTAAAAGTACCCCGAGATCGACGGGGGGTCTTGCGGTAGGATGCTGTGGATGGACCCTGAGACCGACGGGGGGTCTCGGGGTAGGATGTTGTGAAAATACCCCGAGACCGATGGGGGGTCTCGGGGTAGGATGCTGTGGATGGACCCCGAGACCGACGGGGGGTCTCAGGGTAGGATGTTGTGAAAGTACCCCGAGACCGACGGGGGGTCTCGGGGTAGGATGCTGTGGATGGACCCGAGACCGACGGGGGGTCTCGGGGTAGGATGTTGTGAAAGTACCCCGAGACCGACATGGGGGTCTCGGGGCAGGATGCTGTGGATGGACCCTGAGACCAACGGGGGGTCTCGGGTAGGATGTTATGAAAGTACCCCGAGACCGATGGGGGGTCTCGGGGTAGGATGCTGTGGATGGACCCCGAGACCGACAGGGGGTCTCGGGGTAGGATGTTGTGAAAGTACCCCGAGACCGACGGGGGGTCTCGGGGCAGGATACTATGAGTGCACCCCGAGACCGACGGGGGGTCTCGGGGTAGGATGTTGAGACCGCACCCCGAGATCGACAGGGGTCTCGGGGTAGGATGTTGTGACCGCACCCCGAGACCGACGGGGGGTCTCGGGGTAGGATGTTGTGACCGCACCCCGAGACCGACGGGGGGTCTCGAGGTAGGATGTTGATGGACATGGAGGTCGAGGTGGGTCGGAGCCGATGCCGAGACCGACGCCGAGATGGTAATGGCTGCGACCGACACGGAGGTTGAGGTTGCCGGAGCTGACGCCGAGACCGATGCCGAGATGGGAATGGGCCGCTGCCGACGTGGAGGTCGAGATGGGCCTTGAAGGTCGAAGTGGGGCTCTGTCAGTTTCCTTCACGGTTCTCTAACGGCGTTGGATCAGCCACATCAGATGCCCCCTCGCCCCTGAGACGAAGCGGGCCTACCCCAGCAAGGCGAAAGGGGCGTTACCTCCCAAGTGGCTGATTCTCGCCTGATGCAGGGCTTCATGCCTGGCTGGTGCAGGGCTTCATGTGCCGACGGGCGTCGGGCTTCATGCCCGGCTGGTGCAGGACTTCGTGTGCCGACGGGCGTCGGGCTTCATGCCTGGCTGGTGCAGGGCTTCATGTGCCGACGGGCGTCGGGCTTCATGCCTGGCTGGTGCAGGGCTTCATGTGCCGACCGGAGTCGGGCTTCATGCCTGGCGGGCCTAGGGCTTTTTGCGCTGACCGAGGTCGGGCTTCATGCCTGGCGGGCCTAGGGCTTTTTGCGCTGACCGGGGTCGGGCTTCACGCCTGGCTGGCGCAGGCTTCAGGTGCCGACGGGTGTCGGGCTTCATGCCTGGCTGGTGCAGGGCTTCATGTGCCGACCGAAGTCGGGCTTCATGCCTGGCTGGCCCAGGGCTTTTTGCACCGATCGGGGTCGGGCTTCACGCTTGGCTGGTGCAGGGCTTCAGGTGCCGACGTGTATCGGGCTTCATGCCTGGCTGGTGCAGGGCTTCATGTGCCGACCGGTGTCGGGCTTCATGCCTGGCTGGCCCAGGGCTTTTTGTGCCGACCGGGGTCGGGCTTCATACCTGGCTGGTGCAGGGCTTCATGTGCCGACGGGTGTCGGGCTTCATGCTTGGCTGGTGCAGGGCTTCGTGTGCCACGGGCGTCAGGCTTCATGCCTGGCTGGTGTAGGGCTTCGTGTGCCGACGGGCATCGGGCTTCATGCCTGGCTGGTGCAGGGCTTCGTGTGCCGACGGGTGTCGAGCTTCATGCCTGGCTAGTGCAGGGCTTCCTGTGCCGACGGGTGTCGGGCTTCACGCCTGGCTGGTGCAGGGCTTCCTGTGCCGACGGGTGTCGGGCTTCACGCCTGGCTGGTGCAGGGCTTCATGTGCCGACGGGCATCGGGCTTCATGCTTGGCTGGCCCAGGGCTTTGGTGCCGACCAGAGTCGGGCTTCATGCTTGGCTGGCCCAGGGCTTTGGTGCCGACCGGAGTCGGGCTTCATGCCTGGCTGGCCTAGGGCTTTGGTGCTGACTGGAGTCGGGCTTCATGCCTGGCTGGCCCAGGGCTTTGGTACCGACTGGAGTCGGGCTTCATGCCTGGCTGGTGCAGGGCTTCATGTGCCGATGGGCGTCGGGCTTCATGCCTGGCTGGTGCAGGGCTTCATGTGCCGACGGGCGTCGGGCTTCATGCCTGGCTGGTGCAGGGCTTCATGTGCCGACGGGCGTCGGGCTTCATGCCTGGCTGGCCCAGGGCTTTGGTGCTGACCGGGGTCGGGCTTTTGTTGCTGAGAGCTGGTGGTACACCACTCTGCCAGTGGTACACTGGGCTTCATGCCTGGCTGGCCTAGGGCTTTGGTGCCGACGGGGTCGGGCTTTTGTTCGCCAAAGTGAGGTTGGCCTTTGATGTTGATGCAAGGTAGATCTTCCCTGCATGACATTTTTAAGTATTAATGAAAGAAAACTGTCTTAAGTGCAATGTACTTAGCTCTTGTAGCACCCATGTTTTTCCTTTTGTGGATTTGAGCGCTTCTGCCCGCTGGTGGTCTGCCCCCCAGGGAGTCATGTTAGTTGGATTGGAGGTGTCGTTGCCCTTGGGCCTTCCCTCGCATTGGAGGCCAGGACGAGATGTCTGGCCGGGAAGAAGCTAGAAACCGGGACAAAGCTGGAGTCCGTTGAGGAAAGCCCCGATAGTTGGCGGTCATTGAAGACGAGCGGTCGGGAGAGTCCACTGAGGGTGGACGATTAGGAGAAGATGTTGCTGGGAGGCCCCTTTGCCTAGCTCTTTCTTTGAAGAGATTGATTGCCCTCGGTGCTGAAGCTTGAGAGCAGCTAGAACGACATCCGTAAAAGGTCCTAGGCTCGGTTTGGCTCTCGGCTTACTACCACCAGAAATTGACATGCCCATAAATCCTTGAGGTGACGAATAATGTCCCAAGTTCATCCCTTTTGGAAATTATTCTTCGACCCATGCTGCAGTCCGCCTCTGGTTGATTGTTGAGCCTTTGAGTGAGCTCTCCCAGCCGTTGGTGTTGTTTGTCCAGACGCTTCTTCACCTTAGGTTTAAGATCTTTCCCAGATGGCTCAGAAGATGAGTGATGAGGAGTGGCAGCTTGAGCGGGGGTAGGAGACTGCAGTTTCTTGAAAGCTTTGCCTCTGCAGCTCATGAGCTGCTGCATTCAAGGCTTGAACTTGCTGATTGAAGATAGCCGGCTGGTTGATGAAAGCAGCTGAGGTTGGTGGTGAGTGAGGAGCAGAGAGAATGGTCCCTTGTTGCTCAGTGTGACATGGATGCCCCCCGGCATGATTGGTAAGGACCTTTTCGGGCGTGCATCACACCAAAGACTTGACGCTGCCCCCCAGCGTAGCTGGTGGAGAGCTCTTGCGCACGGGTCATCACCATTGTTTAAGAGCTCGGGGAAAGAGGAGTTGTCGATTGCCGATTCGAAATCTCTCATTCCCCCCTTCCTGGCGCGCCAATCTGATGACGCCAAATCACCGGCCTCGAGCGTCCGGTCGCCTCCTCCAGCGAGCTCCTCGCGCCTGCAAGCAAGTCCCCGGGGCCGGAGATCCCGGCGGGGACCCTCTGACGCTCAAGTCAGTGGTCTGGGCATCAGCCGTGAGCTTGAGGAAGCTCGAAAAAGAAAGAGAGAGAGAGAGGCCCAGAGAAGAGCCTTCTCTCTGTGAGCGTTTGGGGTGTCATGAGCGTGTTACCTGGTCGAGGTCCCTCTTACCCTTTTTATTGATGCCTGGAATCCGTGGGTTGGGGCGATCTCTTGTCAGAGCATTAATTGATGGCAGTACGGTGGAGCTTACCTCCATGTGCCGTGTCGCGCTGCAGGCCGTGTCCTGTCAGAGTTGGTGGCTGCAGGGCATGGCCGATCATTACGGCGCTTGCCAGACGTGTCCCCTACGTCACCTTTTTGGTTGTCTATTCCTCGTAGAGCATTTGATCATAGAGTGCTCGCATGGCACTGTTCATGCCCTTGGATGAGCTTCAAAGAAGGATGTGGGTGAATACTTGCATGGTACTGTTCACGGCACTGTTCAATGTCCGAGCCCAAGAGGGGTCTCGGGTCTCGGTGGTTGGATGTTGTGAATGTACCCCGAGACCGATGGGGGGGTCTCGGGGTAGGATGCTGTGGATGGACCCCGAGACCGATGGGGGGTCTCGGGGTAGGATGCTGTGGATGCACCCCGAGACCGACGGGGGGTCTCGGGGTAGGATGATTTTGATGCACCCCGAGACCGGCGGGGTCTCGGGGTAGGATGATGTTGATGCACCCCGAGACCGGCGGGGGGTCTCGGGGTAGGATGATGTTGATGCACCTCGAGACCGATGGGGGGTCTCGGGGTAGGATGCTGTGAATGGACCCCGAGACCGACGGGGGGTCTCGGGGTAGGATGATGTTGATGCACCCGACGGGGGGTAGGATGCTGTGAATGGACGAGACCGACGGGGGTCTCGGGTAGGGTGATGTTGATGCACCCCGAGACCGGCGGGGGGTCTCGGGGTAGGGTGATGTGATGGACCCCGAGACCGACGGGGGGTCTCGGGGTAGGGTGATGTTGATGCACCCCGAGACCGGCGGGGGGTCTCGGGTAGGATGATGTTGATGCACCCCGAGACAGCGGGGGGTCTCGGGGTTGGGTGATGTTGATGCACCCCGAGATCGTCTCGGGGTAGGGTGATGTGAATGGACCCCGAGACCGACGGGGGGTCTCGGGGTAGGGTGATGTTGATGCACCCGAGACCGGCGGGGGTCTCGGGGTAGGATGCTGTGGATGGACCCCGAGACCGGCGGGGGATCTCGGGGTAGGATGCTGTGGATGGACCCCGAGACCGACGGGGGGTCTCGGGGTAGGATGTTGCGAAAGTACTCCGAGACCGACGGGGGGTCTCGGGGTAGGATGCTGTGGATGGATCCTGAGACCGACGGGGGTCTCGAGGATGTAGGATGCTGTGGATGGACCCCGAGACCGACGGGGGTCTCGGGGTAGGATGTTGTGAAAGTACCCCGAGACCGACGGGGGTCTCGGGGTAGGATGCTGTGGATGGACCCCGAGACCGACGGGGGGTCTCGGGTAGGATGTTGTGAAAGTACCCCGAGACCGACGGGGGGTCTCGGGGTAGGATGCTGTGGATGGACCCCGAGACCGACGGGGGGTCTCGGGGTAGGATGTTGTAAAAGTACCCCGAGACCGACGGGGGGTCTCGGGGCAGGATGCTGTGGATTGAACCCGAGACCGACGGGGGTCTCGGGGTAGGATGTTATGAAAGTACCCCGAGACCGATGGGGGGTCTCGGGGCAGGATACTGTGAGTGCACCTTGAGACCGACGCGGGGTCTCGGGGTAGGATGTTGATGCACCCCGAGACCGACGGGGGGTCTCGGGGAGGATGCTGTTGATACACCCCAAGACCGACGGGGGATCTCGGGGTAGGATGTTGAGACCGCACCCCGAGATCGATGGGGGGTCTCGGGGTAGGATGTTGTGACCGCACTCCGAGACCGACGGGGTCTCGGGGTAGGATGTTGAGACCGCACCCCGAGACCGATGGGGGGTCTCGGGGTAGGATGTTGTGACCGCACTCCGAGACCGACGGGGGTCTCGGGGTAGGATGTTGATGAACACGAAGGTCGAGGTGGGCCGGAGCCGACGCCGAGACCGACGTCGAGATAGAAATGGGCTGCGACCGACACAGAGGTCGAGGTGGGCCAGAGCCGACGCCGAGATGGGAAATGGGCCGCTGCCAATGCAGAGGTCGAGATGGGCTTTAAAGGTCGAAGCGAGGCTCTGTCAGTTTTCTTTACGGTTCTCTAACGACATTGGATCAGCCACTTCTGTACGCCCTTTTCGGTAGCAGCCCCAACCTTCTCTCGTCCCACCTTCTTGGAGATCGATACCATCCGGTGCTTAGCTTTCAGTGGTCTCATGCATTCGGCAGCATCCACAGCAAGCCCTACAATGCTTGTTACTAAGAACAGTGCACGGCACCTCAAAGCAGCCAAGTCGAGTCAAAACAAGTCGGATAATGATATGCTTTGAATCCCCAGCCAAACGCACGACGCCAAGATCACCTTCAGATGTGAACTATAATAAAAATCAAAACACCCTTCCCTTCCCTTCCCTTATCGGCCGCCACTCTCTTCCAAACGAAAACCTAACCAACATTATACCATGACTTTTTCTTGTCTCCGTATTCTTTTTTTCCTCGTAGGTTCCTCCTATACAAACTCTCGATCACCGCCACCCGGTTCACGGCCAAGGAATTTTTTAAAAAATGAAACGATTCGATGCTTTAGATGCGAACCAAATCTTATGCAATCATATATAACAAATTATATGTACATCTCTGCAACGAAGAGTCCAAAACAGAAACATCTCTTGATGGAAGAAGGCTCAAAACCAGCAGCCTCACATCCATGCGTATTTGAATTATTTTTGTTAATATATAATGAAATAATAAATTGAAATAAGGGAAAAAGGAAAAGAAATTCGACGCGGTCAAACCCGTCGGGCGAGTGAGACAGTGGACGATTCGTCCTCGTCGGCCACGCCTTCGGCCTTCCCACCGCCAGCGGTCGCGGCTCCGCCACCTAAGCAGTCGAAGGGCGCCATGACGGCGGAGCGTTTCCCCCTCGTCGATCCCTCCCCGTCCCCCCTCTTCACCGACCCCTCCCCCTCCCCCCTCCTCCCCATGGCCCACGCCGGAACCTCGCCGACAACGTCCTCGAGAAGAACGACGGCCACCGGTCCGACCTCCCCAGCCGGATGCTTCTGCCTCCGCGGCTACTCCCCTCCCCTACACCCACTCCGCCGCCGCGGTATCCCCTCCGGGAGCTCCCTTCGCCGGCGATCGGGAACCCGACGCAGCTCGTCGACCGGTGGAACTTCCCTGCGGCGACGATCTCCCGCCGGATGTGCTCCGGCAGCCGGAGCGTGAACCGGTCGAGATTCTCCCTCGGCTGCACCACGGAGTGCCCCGTCGAGTGCGACCGCGGGAACCTCGCCGGCCAAGCCGCCGACTTCGACCGCATCGCTCGCTTCCTGCTCCCAATCCTTTCAAGCTCCTCGAGCTCCCTCCTCTTCTCGCTCTCCGTCGCCTCCTCGTCCACCGTAATCACCACCTGCTCCGCTGCCTCCAAGGCCGGCGCCTCATCCGTCCTCTCGCCGACGGTTTCCGTCTCCTCTACGGCCGCCGGCGCCGGCAGTTGTAGGGCAGTAGCGTCGGTCGGGGGGCGTGGGGATCGGGAACGAGATTGGCGCGGCAGACGGGACAGGTGACGTGGGAGGCGAGCCAGGCGTCAATGCAATCAGGGTGGAACACGTGGCTGCATTTGGGGAGGAGTCGGAGAGTCTCGTCGTCCTCGAACTCGCTGAGGCAAACCGCGCACTCCAGCGCCCCCTTCCCGATCTTGAGCCCCTTCACCTCCGAGTACACCAGCGTCGGGAACGTCTCCAGCACCGCCGGTCCAGCCCCCGCTGCCGCCGCGACCGCGCCGCGCCGCCGCGCACGGAGATGAGGCCCGATTCCGTCCGGTCGCCGGCGCACTGGCGGATGTAAATCGAGAAGAACCCCAGAAAAAAGAACGCGCTGATCAGCACCACGATCACGATCGCCATCGAAGGGTTAAAACTCTGGTTGGTGAAATATTGGTTGCTGTTGTTGTTGTTGTTGTCGTTGCCGGAGGAAGCAGGGTGCTGGGCGAGGGAGCGCCGGGGGATGAGGAGAAGCAGGTAGAGCAGGAGAACAAGGGCTAAGATGCCGCGCCCGGCGCCGGGCGCGGGGATCGGGCGGCAGCGTTTCGTCGGCGCCATGCTTGGCTACAGCGCGGAAGAGAGAAAGATGGGATCAGGAAGCGGTGCTCGGGCTGGTGATTATAAGAGGAGGGAAGGAAGTTGGGAAGCTGCCGTGGCCGTCAAGGTATCACGGGATGGTCAAAAGTCTATTAAGGGAGTTCGGTCACAGTTTCGGGTTGGCACGTGGGCATCGGCATCCCACACATGTGAGCTCGAGGGAGGTTCTAAATCAACGGTTCTGATGCCGGCTTACACTTATACAGGATGTTTCGAAGGTGTCGTCAGTCAACGAAGACAGGTGGGGTGGTCCCGGCGATAGTTCTAGTCTAGATGCGGCGCCTTTGGAGAGCACGGTGGTGGCGCGACCGCGACGAGGCGCGGGATGACCGCAGGCGCCGGCGCCGGCGAAGTCAGAATTGCTACACTGCGTCCGGTCACCGCGAGGTGAGCGTTTGGTGTCTTGACATCATCCTTTCGCATGGCACCTTACCTAACAACACTGCTGTCGGATTCAGTGGAAAACCGAAACAAAGCATCAACATTCAGAGGGAAACTATTCCACGGCAACAAAAATATGCTTGGCCGTCAGAGAATTTGGAAAGTAATAAATGATAATTTTATGCATATATGTATTCAAACTAGAATTTTGTTTTCTATCAACAAAAAAAAAAAAAATCTAGAGTTAGCGTTCAGTAGAGGGGTGCGTTAATAGTCATGCACGTGGGCTGCGAACTATGGTACATGTTTGAGGTTGAATGTAGTTCTTTATTAGCCAATCCTGCGAGGGCAACATTATCATCGGCGGCTAACAAATCTCTAGCCAAAACAGCCATAGAATTCCAAAGGGTGTCTATTCTAGAGACGTGCAGCCGTTAACTTGGTGGTATTCCATGATTAATGTAGTTAATTAACGAGGTTAATCACCTCTCACGCTCTAATAGGATGGTTAGGTTGATCATTTTCACTCTTCGCTGAATTGGCGATGCCAATTATCTTATGCTCTCTAGCTGCAGATTGATAAGGCCATGCATCCATTTTCTGTAAAAAAATATGATCCATGGCACCAGATATGAGCACTAGAAAATACTCTATTGTATCAGAGTATCGATCACCTGGTCTTTTCCACCGAATATGGACTCTTTGCGCTGGATATGGATGTCCCTCATCATCAAAAGATACATTTAAGATGAGTCATCTCTCTCAGCTCGCTTCTCCTCTTCTCTCATTCACTCCACTTTTATCCATGATAAACCTCAGAATTTTTTACTTTTTTTCATGTTTTTTCATTAAGAACAGCTATGAAGTAGGCCCTTGACATCCTCCTCCTTTCTTCTCTAATTAAGCATCGAAGAGCATGATGCTTCTATTTCTAATTCTTCATCATCGTTTAGCTTGTAAAGTCCTCCCACTAAATTCCAGCACTATTAATATATATCACAAATAATCTTCTAGCTGATTTTTTTTTCTTTTTAATTTGCCATTAGTGATTGCTAAAAATATCTACTACGTATTTAATGTATGGCTCTTATATTAGCATATACTTTTACATGAAATTCTTGCTTCAATGGGCTACTTTAATTCCATGTCTCTAAGTGCCCTTTTCTATTTGGAACCATAAGATAACGTAAGATGCTTGATGAATTTTACATAAAAATCTTCCAAATTATTAATTATAAAAATCTTTTAAATTATTAATTTCATAAAAAAGGCTATGTTTTATAGAATGATATATATATATAGAGAGAGAGAAGGGTCTAGATAATTTTGTTCCTCTCCCAATCTCAATAGATAGTTGTGTAAATGAACATGTATTCAATATTCATGAAACATATATGGATATTCCATAAATGCATATCAAATATTTTAAAATTATGCATAAAGTAGGGAGTAGTAGAGATACATGACACAAAGATATTTGTTGAATAATTCTAGGTTATAAAAAATAGTGAAAAATGTTCATTACTATGTGCAACATCTAGATCATTATAGATAATATATTTATTCATTTAATATAACCTGAAGATGGTAACATCCAAATTTAACTTAATTTGGTTTCTGTTGAAGGTTGACAAATCAAGTTAATGATAAAACACATTGTTACAAAAACAATTCCAAATAGAGTTTGATTCTTATTCCTAACCAAACTCTACGTGCCACATCAAATTTATTTGGTAAATTTAACTAAGCCGTTGCCATAGTTTCAAATACCATCCACACTAAATTAATATGATTGTCTTCCTATATATTGCCACTTTATGATTCAATTATCAGATAAGTAGCTTCCAATTTCTAAACAATTTAATTTTATAAATAACTAATATCTTATCAATTTATATTACTAATATTTAGTCCTTTTTTATCAGCCAATTAAATACAATTCTAATTGATGAATTTATCAATTGCCTTCCAATTAATATTCTTTAGTGAATTCTTTTTATAACATATTCTTACTTTTTTCTAAAAAACAAGGATAAAAATGTATACATACCTCCAAGCAATGAGAGTCCGAGCCAGAACCTTTAGATAGGGGGTAGCCACTTAATTTTAAATTGTCTCCTTTTTTTTAAATTTTTTTTTGGGTAGAGGACAAGTTTCATAAGGACCTTTGGTAAAAACCTTATTATCTGTATGAATTCCTAAAGATTTTTTCGAAATCCAAAGGGCAACTGCTATGGATCCGCTCGGCCTCCAAGCTAATATGAAATAGAATGATAAGTCCACATTATTAGAACTTATTTGTCTGTCCACACACTGCTAGCATCATATATAAACCAAACTGCTATTTAATGGAATAATCTTGAAACCCAGATTTGAT
This sequence comes from Calamus simplicifolius, assembly GCA_900491605.1. Lineage (NCBI taxonomy): Eukaryota > Viridiplantae > Streptophyta > Magnoliopsida > Arecales > Arecaceae > Calamus > Calamus simplicifolius. Next base: position 125,325 of record UESW01001447.1, on the reverse strand, counting down.
GTTGATCCCATTTCATTAATAATTTTTTCTAAAAAAAATATAAGCACAAACCTCCAATATTACTTATAAAAATAAAAAATAAAAGGTTATTGTAGTGCTAAGAGTCAACTTAGTTGACGGCAGCAGCATAGAATAGATTCACGATTAGGATATCTTTGTGATCAAAATCCACTAGCCTTGTTAGCTAGGAGGAATAACTTTTCTATATTATGTTTCACACCATTCAGGGGCAGCCTCTGAAACAATGGTGAGAATTCCACCACGGATGTTCAAAATTGGAGGCTTTCTCTTGGAGAAAATTTTAGGGCAGGGGTGCCAACAAATGGACCCAAGTCAAGAGTGCCCTCCTTTTATCATAGCTTTTCACCCTCCCTTTTCTTCTTCTCTTATGTACAACACCACAAGCTTAGCCTCTTATCTTGGAGTTGCCAAGACAATGGCAGCACTGCATTTGGCTCTCTGGCAGGGAAGACGGCAGCAAGAGAATACTAAACAGAGTATAAGAACAGAGTGAGATAAGCAAATAGGTCAGATGGCTTTTGCCAATAACATGGCATCGATCCCGTCATCCAACCACATTTTCTAATTCCCAAACTGACGTCCATGATTGGGACTAAACATATTTTATTCTAGATGGATGTAATAAATATCAATACACTAATGGTTTCACAAAAGTTTTTATTGCTAATATGATCATGATTATAACCCCTCATTATGGGCCTTGGAAAAAACATCCACCATGTTTGATATCTGGCCACTAAACGAAATTTATAGAGGAGGTCATAAGAATCAAGGTAGTCTTCTGACTAAAGATGTTTGAGAATGACATAAACATAAGCTCTCTTCTCTAAAGGATGGTCTTCACTCCTAGGCAATGAGGCAGGTCCCTCTCCTGTTATTATGACCTTATTGAAGAAGGATTGGGATCCTCTGCTGTGATTTTTTTTTTTTTTCCAATTTCATGGTGAGGCCTGCCATGAATGAATTCTATATGTTCATCACTTCATCCAAGGATGAGGGACAGTGACGTGCACAGCAGAGAATCCTGGCCTACTCAAGGAACATACATGGACGGCTTGAGTTAAATAGGCCGTACCAAGAGGGCCAAAGCGAGCAGGATGGCATATGAACTAGTCCTCTGCTACTTTCTTGTTCCTAGTGGTGGGAAGAATAAGGCATCTTGTTAACCTGCTAGGGTTTTTAATTGTGGAATGGGACACTGTGGACTGTGCATGCCAGCCGATTCCGGTAAGTCCCGGTGGCTTCCGTGTGGTGTTGGTTGCCAAGAAATAAATGCCAACCTTATCTTGGTTGGAGAATGGTACAGAGCTTTATATATATTGGTCCCTTTCTTCTAGTCTCGCAAGCAACTTCCCTGCACCAGTCTCTTTCTTTTAGCCTTGCAAAGAAGCTCATTTATTATGACTTTAACGTGGGATCCAGTCACCTCCAGTGGGAGTATGACGACTTCGTTTCAGTTTCCATCACACCATCATGCAACAATTTGATAGTTTTCTTAATTATATCTTAATATTGCCAAAGCCGACATGTAGATATAATGTTCATAAGTGTTAGCCAACTTGACGTGTTGGGTGCTTAAACCTGCGTCAGCTGCAACATGACATTGTTTTTGAAAAAAGAAAGGGAGTAATCCATGTTCTTACTTGCATATTTGGTTTTAAAAGTTTACATCATAATATTTCCGATTAGTAATTCATATAAGATAAAAAATAACACGATACTAGATCATCAAGGCTCTCCATGGCCAGCATTAAAAAAAAAAAATCGGGGTCATGAATTGGTTAGGTTGGAGGATGTTTAAAATAAAGGTTTGATTATGGTTTTTTTATTTATTAATTAATTAATAAATTTCAATCATCTAACCATATTTTAATAGACATGGATGATTCATTTGCATCATTAATGAGGGTTCTCTCTTCCATCCACATTTTTTTAAAGAAAGGTCGTTGAGGCTGTTCTCAAGGGCCTTCTATCCATCCGCTGCTGAGGTTGGTTGTCGAGGTTGTATCCATCTACTACTGCCAAGGTTGGCTATCGAGGCTACTCTTGAAGGCCTCCTATATGGTTGCTGTTGATACAACTAACTACTACAAGAGATGAGAGAGAGGACTCATTTAGCAAGTGAGCTAGTTACAAAGGCTAAATTACCAATGTTGCCGCTGGGATCTGTCCTCGATTTGGGCACGATCGGTCTCCTAATCTGGGCTTCCTCTGTGGGACCTGCACAGAAGTCCTCACACGAGAGGCGTTGGGGTGGCCCTCCGCAGAAGACCCTCCGACGCTCAAGTCAGTGGGGATCGACGATCAATAGGAATGGAGAGAAGGATCTCTCTGGGGAGTCCCTCCAGGGGAGGCCAATCGGGAGCTCTAGGGGAGCACCGATGAGCAGTGAAGGGGCCAGAGAGTGAGTGAGTGAGAGTGAGAGTAAGCCAGTGAGCCAGGGGCTGTGAGCGCATACTTGAAAGAATCTGGGAGTGTCATATTTATAGGCAGTCACCTGTATCTTGAGCGCCTTTTGGAAGGTTCGAAGGTTGTTAGGATACGGGGATGATTCGAATCAAGCTATTGCAAGGCCAGTGGGGTCCGTATCTTGTTCGTTGAAAGATCGACGGCTGGGAGGGCCCTCTGATGGCATGAGATCTGATGAGTGCGTAGGTCCTAGGCCGTTATTGTAGATCCTAGGCCACTCCTCGATATGATCCTTTGTTTGGGATTCCGTTATGCTAGGCCTGGGCTCTCCCGTCGGGTTCCACAGAGGTGTGTGTCGAGCCATGATTGCTCGGGGGTTACTCGGAGAAATGGGCTATGAAAGTTCGGGAGGCCGAGCTATGGGAAGCTCGGGAAGCCGAGCTATGGGAAACTCGTGGAAGCCGAGCTATAGGTAGCTTGGGGGAAGCCGAGCTATGAAAGCCCGTGGAAGCTGAGCTACGGGAAGCTCGGGGGAAGCCAAGCTACGGGTTGCTCGACCCATTGGATCATATTAGTTATCTCGTTCTTTAGGGGCGTAATGTAGCGGCGGGGAGATGGGGCTGATCTTAGTCCCTTCATACGGTTATCAATAATACGATTTTACCCCTCAACAACCAATATAATTTTTTGGGTTTTTTTCTTTAGAGAAGAAGAAATGAGAAAATAAAAGATAAAAAAAATGAGGAAAAAAGGGTGTAGAAAGGTTGTTATCGTATCCTTCTTTAAGAAGAAGAAGAAAAAAGAAAAATGATTGTTTGAATAAAAAAGAAGAAAAAAGTTTAAAAATTTATGTTCATAAAATCATAATTATATTTTTTACTATTAAAAATTTAAATAATTTGTAGAAATAAGGTTGAAAAAATAAAGCAAAAATTATAAATTTAATTTTTCACCTCTTTATCTCTTGGTATTTAAGCTTTTCAAGTGAAAGTGAAGAAAAAAAGTAATTTTATTATTATTCTTCTTCTTCCTTTGAAATAGAGATTTTTAATATTTTTTTCTTTTCTTTTTCTATGTCAAATACATGTTAGAATTTTTTTTAAATCATAAATTATATGAAATACCAAGATTATCATGTTGATAATTAAGAACGTTAACAAAAAGTACTTGAATTCATTGATATCGATAGTTGACTATTGCAGAATTATTATGACCATTAAACACCGATAGTTAAATGCAATAGGGACTGGTTTGTGGCATTTCTTAACCAAATCACCTTAGCTCCTTAATGGGACCGTTGTCTCTCTTCCTTATGGGAAGAAAAAAAAAAACTATGTTATAATTTGGTGTGTTACCATAACCGATAGGATCTTTATGTAAAGTTTTTTAATCCCAAAGATGGTATTTACTCAATTTAATTCCATATCAATTCAGAAATTAATGGGTTACCAGACCATGTGATTTCAGTCCATATTAAATAGCTTATATAATTTAATGAGTATATATATTACCAATATAAAACACGTGATTTCCTATTGAATTACCTAATATAGGAAATCCGATTTCTTAACACAATGCATAAAACATGATTTCCTATTGATTTATCTAATATAAAAAATTTAATTTCTTAACAAAATATAGAAAATGCGATTTTCTATTGATTTACCTAATATAGAAAATCCGATTTCCTAACCATCTCCTACTTGAGCTACATATTATTCTTAAATCAATTATATCACACAATTCCTTAGGCGTGTGTAAGCTATTTATTCCTAATTTTTCTTAAATAATCTGATTCATTTCATATACTAATGATGGAATCACCATGGCTTTTATCATAATATAATTGTGATTAACCACAATCATTACCATACTAATATACTCAATGACATAGATCAAATATGGATGAGTAGTGTTGCTGCCGAAATCTGTCCTCCGGCTCGGGCGCGATTGAGCTGCAGCGTGGGCTCCCTCCTAGGCGGATCTGCAAGACAGTCCTCACGCAAGAGGCATTGGGGTGGCCCTCTGGGGAAGACCCTCCGATGCCCAAGTCAGTGGAGACCAGCAATCAACAAATATGGGGAGAAGGATCCCCAGGAAGAGTTCCTCCGAGCTCTCGTGGGAGCTTTCATGGCGGAGTGTGAGAACTACGAATGAAAAATGGGTGTAGAATAGCCGTACCTGAGAGGCTTGAGGGTGATAGTATTTATAGGCGGTCACCTGACTTTTTGGCGTGCTCTGGATGGGGTCTGAAAGTTGTTGGGATTCGAAACGGATTGAATCAGGTTGTTACAGGGCCGGTAGGATCCGTATATGGTTAGTTAGAGGATCGACGGCTGGGAGGCGGGGAGAGCTGGCCGATGGCTCGAGACTCAATGGCCGCGTGGTCCCTAGGCCACTATTGTAGGTCCTAGGCCACGTCTTGGCATGATTCCTTGTTTGGAATCTTATTCTGTTACAGTGAATTTGAACTCTCCCACGCCAGATTCCGCAGAGATGTTTTGAACTGTGGTTCAGTCATCATGGCTGGCGGAGGCTCGGCGGAGGTTGGTGCCGAGGCACGAGGGGCCAACGTGGCAGCCATAAATGCCTTAATGCATGGAAGAAAATAAGGCATTGAATGCCTTAAAGCAAGTGGATATACGTGGCCTTTATGAGGTCATAAATGCCTTGATGCAAAAGACATAGCATGGTTGCGGAGGCTGAGCTATGTTGAAGCTGGTTGAGGCTGAGGCTGGCCGAGCTATGCTGGCCGAGCTATGTTGGCCGAGCTATGCTGAAGCTGGCTGAGGCTGAGGCTGGCCGAGCTATGCTGAAGCTGGCTAAGGCTGAGGCTATGCCGAGCTATGCTGGCCGAGCTATGCTGAAGCTGGCTGAGGCTGAGGCTTGCCGAGCTATGCTTTCTCCTCTCTTTTTATTCCATTAAATGCTGGCTAAGTTATTATGACCATTTCTGCACCATTAAATGCTCCAGTCTATTGATTTGACTACCGGATATTAATGAGGGGGCCCTTGGAAGAACCCACGCACGTTGCCCTTTTTTTCCCTCTTATTCTCTTTCTTCATTATGAGGAGACTCTTGTTGCTAGAATGTCGCACCAGCAGGCCAGCTGGCAAGCAGGGCATTTGGACTGGGCATGACCCCATCGCCGATGTGAGTGGTCAACAATGCAATGACGATTTTACCCCTCATTACATGCCCCCCACTCCCTAGTCCGAAGTGTAATTTCGGATATAGGGAGTAGAATTCTGGAGCAATCTTATTTAGGGGACGTATCATTCGATCATCTGTAGATGAAGTGTTTATCTCTGTGTAGGTTAGAGAAAGGCCTGGGCGGCCCTCTTACTGAAGTAAAATAAGGTGCTTTAGTTGCACTAGAGTGTCCGAGAAATTATCCGGCTGGGATAAGCTTTAGTGCTGTATCACTCGGATTGGCCGAGGCTGCAGAAATATATCACTCAGTCTTCGGCCGAGGCTTTTGATAATAAGAGATGCACTCCGGCTCTGGCTGGAGCTTTTGATAATAAGAGATGCACTCCGGCTCTGGCCGAGGCTTTTGAAGATAAGAGATGCACTCCGGCTCTGGCCGGGGCTTTTGATAATAAGAGATGCACTCCGGCTCTGGCCGGGGCTTTTGATAATAAGAGATGCACTCCGGCTCTGGCCGAGGCTTTAGATAATAAGAGATGCACTCCGGCTCTGGCCGGGGCTTTTTATGACCTGCTTCTCATTGTAACTTTCAAGGAGAGTTATAAAAATTTGCAGGCCTTTTAAAAACTAAACTTAATTCAATGAATAAAAATGGGTCTAGAAAGAGCGTACTTTTATGGATGAATTTATTACTCGGTTGTTGCCGAGCCTTCAGAAATATATCACTCGGTCTTTGGCCGATGCTCTAGGAATTTATTACTCGGTTGTTGCCGAGCCTTTAGAGATATATTACTCGGTTGTTGCCGAGCCTTCTCAAGATGCTACTCGGTTGTAACGAGGCTTCCAAATAATAAATTACTCGGTGTTGCCGAGCCTTCAAAGATGCTACTCGGTTGTAACCGAGGCTTCTAAATAATAAATTACTCGGTGTTGCCGAGTCTTCAAATAATTACTCGGTGTTTCCAAGCCTTCAAAGATGCTACTCGGTTGTAACCGAGGCTTCCAAATAATAAATTACTCGGTGTTGCCGAGCCTTCAAATAATTACTCGATGTTTTCGAGCCTTCAAAGATGCTACTCGGTTGTAACCGAGGCTTCCAAATAATAAATTACTCGGTGTTGCCGAGCCTTCAAATAATTACTCGATATTTCCGAGCCTTCAGAATTATATTTTACTTGGCGCTGCCAAGGTTCGGAGACCGTTACTCGGTTGTAGCCGAGCCTTCAAGATTATATTTTACTCGGTTGTTGCCGAGCCTTCTCAAGATGCTACTGGTTGTAACCGAGGCTTCCAAATATTAATTGCTACTCGGTTGTAACCGAGGCTTCAAATAATAAATTACTCGGTGTTGCCAGCCTTCAAATAACAAATTACTCGTTGTTGCCGAGCCTTCCCAAGATGCTACTCGGTTGTAACCGAGGCTTCTAAATAATAAATTACTCGGTGTTGCCGAGCCTTCAAATAATTACTCGGTGTTTCCGAGCCTTCAAAGATGCTACTCGGTTATAACCGAGACTTCTAAATAATAAATTACTCGGTGTTGCCGAGCCTTCAAATAATTACTCGGTGTTTCTGAGCCTTCAAAGATGCTACTCGGTGGTAACCGAGGCTTCCAAATAATAAATTACTCGGTGTTGCCGAGCCTTCAAAGATGCTACTCGGTTGTAACCGAGGCTTCTAAATAATAAATTACTCGGTGTTGCCGAGCCTTCAAATAATTACTCGGTGTTTTCGAGCCTTCAAAGATGCTACTCGGTTGTAACCGAGGCTTCTAAATAATAAATTACTCGGTGTCGCCGAGCCTTCAAATAATTACTCGGTGTTTCCGAGAATTTTTACTTGGCCCTACCAAGGTTCGGAGAATTTGTTGCTCGGCCAAGCCGAGTTCGGAGATTTTTTTACTTGGCCCTGCCAAGGTTCGGAGAATTTGTTGCTCGGCCCAGCCGAGGTTCGGAGAATTTTTTACTTGGCCCTGCCAAGGTTCGGAGAATTTTTTACTTGGCCCTGCCAAGGTTCGGAGAATTATTGGCCGAGGTTCGGAGAATTTTTACTTGGCCCTTTCCTCGGCCCAGCCGAGGTTCGGAGATGTTTTTTACTTGGCCCTGCCAAGGTTCGGAGAATTTGTTGCTCGGCCCAGCCGAGGTTCGGAGAATTTTTTACTTGGCCCTGCCAAGGTTCGGAGAATTTTTTACTTGGCCCTGCCAAGGTTTGGAGAATTTGTTGCTCGGCGCAGCCGAGGTTCGGAGAATTTTTACTTGGCCCTGCCAAGGCTCGGAGAATTTTTACTTGGCCCTGCCAAGGTTCGGAGAATTTGTTGCTCGGCCCAGCTGAGGTTCGGAGAATTTTTTACTTGGCCCTGCCAAGGTTCGGAGAATTTTTTACTTGGCCCTGCCAAGGTTCGGAGAATTTGTTGCTCGGCCCAGCTGAGGTTCGGAGAATTTTTTACTTGGCCCTGCCAAGGTTCGGAGAATTTGTTGCTCGCCCAGCCGAGGTTCGGAGAATTTTTTACTTGGCTGCCAAGGTTCGGAGAATTTGTTGCTCGGCCCAGCCGAAGTTTAGAGAATTTTTTACTTGGCCCTGCCAAGGTTCAAAGAATTTGTTGCTCAGCCCAGCCGAGGTTCGAAGAATTTTTTACTTGGCCCTGCCAAGGTTCAGAGAATTTGTGCTGCTCGGCCCGGCCGAGGTTTGGAGATTTCTGTTCAGATAGGTAGCTCGGTCATGCCGAGGATTGGTGAGCAGCATCTGTTTCTTTTCCCAATCTTTGGCAATGTAATGCATAATGATTTACATTGAAAATTACGAAAACATGTGTCGATAGGAAGGTATAATGAGGTATATGAAAATGAACTTATAGAGGACATACCCTATTAATAATACTTACGGAGATTGTCCGAGTTTCCATGTCCGGGGGATGGATTTCCCGTTTAAATCTTGCAGCTTGTAGGTTCCCGGTCCAATGATCTCCGCTACTTGGTATGGGCCTTCCTAGTTTGGTGCCAGCTTTCCTTGCTCCAGCGGTTTGGAGACAGATGCTTTCCAGAGAACGAGGTCGCCGGGCAAGAAAGATTTCCCTTTGACTCTAGAGGCGTGGTAGCGGGCCACCCTCTGCTGATAGGCAGCTACTCTGATCCGAGCTTTCTCTCTAACTACCTCTATCAGGTCGAGGTTGGTGCGGAGCTGCTCCTCGTGGCTTCCTCTGAGTAGCTTTCCACCCACAGCGAAGGGAGACCTATCTCCACTGGGATAACGGCCTCTGCGCCGAAGGCCATCCGGAATGGGGTTTCGCCTGTGGGTACTCTCTGGGTGGTACTAGCCGAGGCTAAAGCTGGCTGTTGGACTTCTGTGAAGCATGGAGTCAATAACTCCTTGTCTTGGCTTTATGACGCCATCCTTCCTCACAAAAGGTGCATAGGGGCAACGCGGCAGCCATAAATGTCTTAATGATGGAAGGAGATAAGGCATTAAATGCCTTAAAGCAGGTAGATGCACATGGCCTTTATGAGGCCATAAATGCCTTGGTGCGCATAGCGCGGCTATGGAAGCCGATCTGTTGTGCCAAGGCAGGGAGAAGGCAGAGACGGCATCGAGTCGTGGCGAGAGGACACCAGAGAGATGGATCGGCCCGCCGAGATCTGGGGAGATCCTTGTCGCAGCCCCCTTGTGGGACTGGTCTGGCCTCCTTAGGTTGATATGGGGGGTCGCAATTCCATGCGGACCAGAAGAAGTGGCTGAAGAAAGAGGAGCTGCGGCCTCTTCGAGGAGGCATGGAGCAGGGGCAGCTATAACTGGATGGGGAGCTGTAAGGCGCTCCTGAACCAGACGGGTTAGGGCTTGGACCTGCTGGATCAGGGTGGCGAACTGGTCCTGGGTCACTGGAACAGCTGATGGCGATGGAGTCTCAGCTGGTGGCAGCGGCAGTGCCATGATACTCATCGGATCGGGTCTCTGGGAGGCGATCTGGTCCTGGGCTTCAGAAGTTGCCCTTCTCCGATTAGCCATTGGAGAGGTTCTCTTCCAGATCGAGATCCTTGTCTCCTTTTTTTAGGTTTAATGGGACTTGAGGCCCTTCCTCTAGCGCCAATCTGTTGCTGCCGAAATCTATCCTCCGGCTCGGGTGTGATCGGGCTACAGCGTGGGCTCCTCCTAGGCGGACCTGCAAGACAATCCTCACACAAGAGGCGTTGGGGGTGGCCCTCTGCGGAAGACCCTCCGATGCCCAAGTCAGTGGAGACCAGCAATCAACAAATATGGGGAAAAGGATCCTCCAGGAAGAGTTCCTTCGAGCTCTCGTGGGAGCTTTCATGGCGGAGTGTGAGAACTGCGAATGAAAAATGGGTGTAGAATAGTCGTACCTGAGAGGCTTGAGGGTGATAGTATTTATAGGCGGTCACCTGACTTTTTGGGCGTGCTCTGGATGGGGTCTGAAAGTTGTTGGGATTCGAAACAGATTCGAATCAGGTTGTTACAGGGCCGGTAGGATCCGTATATGGTTAGTTAGAGGATCGACGGCTGAGAGAAGGGAGAGCTGGCCGATGGCTCGAGACTCAATGGCCGCGTGGTCCCTAGGCCACTATTGTAGGTCCTAGGCCACGTCTTGGCATGATTCCTTGTTTGGAATCTTATTCTGTTACAGTGAATTTGAACTCTCCCGCACCAGATTCCGCAGAGGTTTTTGAACTGTGGTTCAGTCATCATGGCTGGCGGAGGGGTGCCGAGGCACGAGGGGCCAACGTGGCAGCCATAAATGCCTTAATGCATGGAAGAAAATAAGGCATTGAATGCCTTAAAGCAAGTGGATATACGTGGCATTTATGAGGTCATAAATGCCTTGATGCAAAAGACATAGCGTGGTTGCGGAGGCTGAGCGATGCTAGCCGAGTTATGTTTGCCCAGCTATGCTGAAGCTGGCTGAGGCTGAGGCTGGCCGAGCTATGCCGAGCTATGCTAAGCTGGCTGAGGCTGAGGCTGGGCCGAGCTATGCTGAAGCTGGCTGAGGCTGAGGCTAGCCGAGCTATGCTGGCCGAGCTATGCTGGCTGAAGGCTGGCCGAGCTATGCTGAAGCTGGCTGAGGTGAGGCTGGCCGAGCTATGCTGAAGCTGGCTGAGGCTGAGGTTGGCCGAAGCTATGTTGGCCGAGCTATGCTGAAGCTGGCTGAGGCTGAGGCTGGCCGAGCTATGCTTTCTCTTCTCTTTTATTCCATTAAATGCTGGCTAAGTCATTATAACCATTTTTGCACCATTAAATGCTCCAGCCTATTGATTTGACTACCAGATATTAATGAGGGGCCCTTGGGAGAACCCACGCACGTGACGTGGCCCTTTTTTCCTCTTGTTCTCTTTCTTCATTATGAGGAGACTCTTATTGCTAGAATGTCGCGCCAGCAGGCCAGCTGGCAAGCAGGGTATTTGGACTGGGCGCGACCCCATCGCCGATATGAGTGGTCAACAATGCAATGACGATTTTACCCCTCATCAAGTAGCATGAAAATTACATGCAATGTGATTTCAAACATATTTATTTTCAAGTGGCCCTTCTTTAACTTTAGTGAGATCAATTCAAAATCTTTAAATACAATAAAACATTACATAGAAAAACACAAGTAAGTTTAGAAATAAAATCATAAACCATCAACTTTATTCTACAGAAAATTAAACAAACTGATATCCAAAGTGAAACATACAATAAGGACACTCTTACTAAACCAAGCTATCATCATAAATAATGCCCATATGAGCAGTATGCTGATGAAAGACCTTAGGTGTCAAGCCCTTGATTAATGGATCAACTAACATAGAATTTATCCTTATATGTTTTATGGATATTTGTTTATTCTAAACTCTCTTTTTAATAATTAAAAACTTGATATTAATGAACTTTGACTTCGTCGAGCTTTTATTATTGTTGGAGTAAAGGACTGCAAAGTTATTGTCATAGTAAATCTTTAATGGCCTATTAATGCCACCTACTACACGAAGTCTAGTAACAAAGTTTCATAGTCATATTCTGTGATTGGATGCTTCGTAACAAGCTATGAACTCCGCTGTATGGTTGAAGAAGCTACAAGAGTCTATTTTGCAGATTTTCATGAGATAGCTCCTCTAGCCAACATATAGATATGCCTGATATGGAATGCCTACTATCTTGGCGTCCCACGAACTCAAAGTCAATGTAACCAATGATCTTCAAACCGTCTGATCTCTAATAAGTGAGCGTGTAATCTTTTTCTCTCTTCAAATAACGCAACATGCATTTGGTTGCCTTCCAATGCTGCATACTCGGATCACTCAAATATCTACTCAAAACTCCTATAAATGCTATATCAAGACGAATGCAGACTTGAGTATACATTAGACTCCCTACCATTGAGGTGTATAGAATATTTTGCATTTTTTCCTTTTCAAAATCATTATTAAGGCATTTTTTAAGAAAAAATTATCTCCTTTGGCCATGGGTGTGTCTCCTGATTTACTATCTTTCATGCCAAATTTACTTAAAACTTTTTCGATATAGCTCTTTTGCGACAATCCAAAAATACCTCGAGAACGATCTCTCAGTATTTGAATACCTAATACAAAAAAGGCATTACCAGAATCTTTCATTTTGAAATTCTTCGTCAAAAATTTCTTATTTTCATGCAATAGGCTTATATCGCTGCTAGCAAATAGAATATCACCGACATATAATACCAAGAAAATATGTTTACTCCCACTGAACGTTTGATATACACATTCATCAACGACATTAGCTTCAAAACATTACAAAATTATGACTTGATAAAACTTGTGTTACCATTGACAGGAAGCCTATTTGAGACCATAAATTTATTTTTTCAACTTACAAACCATAGGCCTTGGATCACTTAATACAAAGTTTTCTGGTTATAGTATAAAGGTTGTTTCGCCAATGTCTTCATTGAGAAACGCTATCTTAACATTCATATGATGAAACTCTAAATCAAAATGAGCTACTAGTGCCATTATTATTTTAAAATATTCTTTTGAAGATACTGGAGAGAAGGTCTCTTTATAGTTAATGCCTTTTTTTTAAGTAAAGCCTTTAGCGACTAGACGCGCTTTATATCTCTCGACATTATCCTTCAAATTCCTTTTGTTTTTAAATATCCATTTACAATGGGCTTTGTACCTTCAAGCAGTTCGACAAAATCTAAAACCTTATTGTTATTTATATACTTCAACTCATCCTTCATGGCTTTAATCTAATTTTGGGAGTTAGATCTACGCATGGCTTGACAAAAGTTGATTGAATCATCTTGTTAAACCAATGTCATCCTTATGTTCTTGGAGAAAGACGATATAATCATTTGGAATTGCGCTTCTCCTCTCCTTAGTGGATCTTCTCAATGGCACTTCTTGAGGTTGTTGAATTTGTTTTATAGGTGGTGCTTGAGAGAGTATTTCATTGTTGTCTTGCTCTGAAACTGTGTCAGGAATAAGAACTTGAACATTATTGTCTAGTACTAAAGTTGTATCTTGAACGGAAATAGGGATAAAACTTAATCACCGCCAACAATAGATTCTTCTTCAAAAACAGCTTTCCTTATGTTTTCTTCCCTCACAAACTCAATATCCTCAAGAAATCTCATATTTCTCATTTCAAAAATAGATTTTGATGTGGGATCGTAAAACTTATAGCCCAGTGTTCAGTGTAACCAATGAAATAGCAGGTAATCATCCTTGACTCCAGTTTTCTTTCACAAGGCTTGTAAGACCGCGCCTCAGCTGGATAACCTTAAATGCACAAATTCCTAATACTAAGCTTCTTGCCCATCCAAAGCTCATAATGGGTTTTGGAAACTGCTTTGCTTGGTACCTTATTAAGAATGTAAATTGTGGTCTTCAAGGCTTCTTCCTAAAGTAACTCTGGTAAAGAAGAATGATGAATCATGCTTCTTACCATATCTTTAAGAGCTCAGTTTCGTCATTATGCAATACCGTTCATGCTGGGTTTGCCCAACATAGTATTATTGGGAATTGTGTCTTAAAGCCAATCAATTAACATGTAGATGATTGTGCAAGTTATAAATATATATAATTATAAATTAATAAAATTTGGCAGTTCATCACATCGCATCTTCTTGAAATAAATTCTTTTGTGATGGAGTCCTTAGAACCATAATCTATTCAATAAAGAGGGTTTATTGAGTGGTTCTTAAAATAGTCGCGACCAAATGATATATAGTTATTGGACAACTATGTATCAAGTAAAGGTCATTGTATGTCATATGGGTTGGTTGTCCTTTTTACCCAGGAGTGTGGTGATACTGGTATGACATGCAGGTGAAGTATATGACATTTCACTGAACGTAACCAATCTGCAGAACACTCTTTTGCCAAGAAGTATTTGCGAAGGGATATGAATATAAGTATACCTCTGACATGAGATCATCATAGTAGTTTATAAGCAACCTACTGTACTTTGGTGCCGGATTACATGGATTTCTAATCCAGTGACAGAAGGTTTTTGGGTGCAGTAAAGTACTTATGGAGTAGTGAGTGGATCAAGATGGGATTGACCCCTCCAAATAGTTTGGAATAAATGTCTCACTGTATTTTAATTTAGCAAAACCTTGGCCAGGGTAGTCCTTGTAAGGAGTCACAGGACTTATAAGATTGAGACACTTTATGGATGAACTGATTAAGGGTTGGCAGTTAAAACCTAGGCCGTCCTGAGCATTGAGGGTCAAAGGGATGAATTATATGGTAACCGTATGCTGGAGGTTCTTGATTGTTGCTCTACAACCTTCGGCTTATCCAAACATCGGGTGTCATTGCTAGATGGCGACTTCGATTAGTATTAGAAGTATTCCAATGCTACCGGCTTAGTGTTCGAACCTATGGGATCACACACCATAGGAGATTTTATTTGACTGGATGATTGAGAAACTAAATGTTACTAAATTAATTGAAGAATTAAATTGGTAATACGATTGCTGGCTAGCTCAATTTGATTGAGCTATGAACATCTTGGTCAAATCAAATAGGATTTAGTTTGGACTCAAATTTAGATAAGCCTAATGTTAACATCCTTACCCGTTTAAATTGAATTATGAATTTGAATTTCAAATTAATTTTAATTTCAAGTTTAAAGATTGAATTTTGAATTCAAAACTTTAAGTCTGAATTTAAAATGGATGTTAATGAACTCTCTCTAATTACCCCTCATTCCTTAACTTCTAACCTTTTTGGTTTTTAACTAAAAAAGGAAATGAAGAGTTTCTTCTTTAACTCCTTTTCGGTTTTTAACTAAAAATGAAGATGAAGGGTTCCTTCTTATCTTTCAAGAAACGTTGGAAAATGAAAACGACAGGGAGATGAGAAGTTTTTAGGGTGAAAGGGATTCAGGCTATAAAAAACCTGGGGTAAAATATTTCCTCAACACATCCTTTTGATAATTCCATGATCACCTAGGTGTTAAAGGGAAGAAATCTCATCGTCGAAGCCTAGGAAAGGAGCTAGCACTCCGAAGAGACTGGTAAGGACCAGAGCCCTGGTGTGGATCATCTGTAGAGGCCATACACCTTTGTATGGCTAGCAGAAGTACTATCTACCATCGCCTTCTACTACTGCGTGAGTAATTAAGCATTAAAAAGTAAAAGATTCAATATTTACTGATGACTTAGATGGGATCTAAGGCACTAGGCAACATACATAGATATGATCTATGTTATTATTTTTTATTATATAGATTTGATCTATGTATTAGATCTTTTATACTTATATATATATTGATCCTGTTATAGGCTGATATTGGATTAGAACCAATATCTTATTGCTTCCATTGCATGTTTATTTTACAAAATGTCAAAATGCATTTCTGTTTATTTCTTTTGCCTACAAATGCTTTTCTAACAAGTATATTATGGAACAATTCCATATTCTTTGAGAAAAAATGCGAAGGGTCTTGAATGTTGCTCTCCTGATCCATCATACCTACTATAATACTCACTACTATGGTCAGATTTAATAGCCTCAATTTTTTTTCCAAGTTGAAGTTAAACTTCAGCTTTGAAAGACTTGAAAACGTCTAAGGACTATGACTTCTCATGCATCAAATATAGGTAACCGAATCTAAAGTAGTCATCTATAAACGTAACAAAGTACTATTGTCCATTCCAAGAAGTCGTAGAGAATGAAAAAATAAATATCAGTATGAGTTCTAAGACATTTGTTGCTCTCTCGGCACCTAATTTTCTTTCGTTTGACTATTTTCCCTTGATGCACTCAACAGACTTGAAAGTCTATTAAATCTAAGGGTTCAATGATTCCATCTAACACAAGCCTCTCAATTCTTTGCTTAGAGATATGACTTAAGCGCTTGTGCCATAAGGTAGCAGAATTTTCATTTAATTTTTGCTTTGTACCATTTGAACTTGTTTGCAGTATTTTATTATAAAAACTAACAACATCAACCATATATATTATCAATCAAGAAGCCAGAACCAATAAAATTTGGATTTTGGTACATACTAACTTTATTATTTTCAAATGAAGAATAAAATTCTAATTTGTCCAAAGAAGAAACAAAAATTAAATTACGTCAAAAAGATGGTACAATGAAGGTCTCAAATAAATCCAAATAAATTTCAGTCCTTAATTGCAATCTAAAAGTCCAAATGGCCTCTACTGCAACTTTATTGTCGTCGCCCACTAAGATGAATCTTTGAGCATTGCTTGGCTATCAGCTCCATAGGCAACCCTGCATAAATATACTTGATATGGTTGATCAAGCACCGTTAGGGTTAACGGTGAAGGAGATTGATGGCGTTCCGCTCTAACCTCCGAGGCCAACCTCCAAGGCCAACCTTCGAGGCCCGCTTCGGCCTCCGGGCATCCGTCATGGTCTAGCCCTTGGGACCCAGTAGCTTATAGCCATGGGCCACCTGGCATGCCCATGCGGCCCACTACTCGCCTACTACGATGCGTCGCCATGCCTTATTAAGGTATGGTCCACCATGCATCCATAACAGTATGTGGCCATACCCCATTACGGCGTGCAACCCACTACTCGCTCCCATTATGGCGTACAACTCACCACTCGCCTGCGGTTGCATGCGGCCATACCTCTTAACGGTGCGTACCTAATGCAGTCGCGGCCGCCCGACAATTGTAAGACCGTATTGGCGGGTGGCAAATCAAGCAGGACACCTCTGACGTATAGTAACAATACGGCCTGTCATTGTCAACCCCTCCTTTTTGTCCGTTATCGATGGGGATATCAGGAAATCAGTAACCTTCTGGAAGCATGGAGGGAGGGAGATCTTTGAACAGGTATAAAAGCTCACATTTACAACGAGGGAAGGATCCTGAACCCTAACTCTCTAGCTTTCTTCTGCTAGCTAACTCTTGTCTGTTCCCGAGTGACTGACTTGAGCGTCGGAGGGTCCCCATCGGAACATTCGGTCTTCGAAGACTTTTTTTGCAGGAGTCCGGCGAGGAGGACCTCCGTTTTTCTGGCGTTCAAGGAAGGCGACTCGGCATCAACAATACTTATGTGAGTAGTAGCACTAGAATCTACCCATCAAGTATCCTTAAGTACAAAAACTAAATTAATTTCAAAACAAACTAGAGTCAGAAGCTTACCCTTTTGCACACGCCATGGTGACAAGTTTAGCCAAGTGGTTACTCGCTGCTGATTTTTCGTTCTTGGCAAAATATTGCTCAATTTTCTCAAAGAACTTTTTGTGTTCTTGCTCTTAGCAATAGAACCCCGAAACACTTCTAGAATAGACCGTTTCATGATCATTAAGCACATTCGGTTAGAGCAATCCCACTTTTTAAATTTAACCTCATTAAGATTTTTTAGAGTAGTAGTGGGATGCTCCAATCTAAGTGCAAGATCCAAATCCATACAACCAAAGATAATTTCCATGGTTTCTTTCCAAATCTTAAAGTTCATCTAGCTCAGCATTGGGATGTTGTTAACTTGGATAGAAACTTTAGTAGCATCAGAAATTGAATGTAGAACAAAATAAACAAGTACACTCACATCAATAAGCATGTCATATAAATAAAATAATATATAAACAAATAATTTGAATTGGGGACCCATCACAAGATACCTAGCACAACATTAATTTCTCATCTTTGGACAAAAAAATTAACTCTAAGTGGTACTCTTAGCGTAGTGATCAAATGCTGACAATCAATTCAGTCAAACAAGAGCTTTTCTTTGGATTAACTTTGTTCACATGAAAAATCTTTATGATCATCACACATCTATCACTGTAAGTTTGTCTGTTATTTGACCAAATAATAACCTTCCTTTGGACCTATCATTACTCGCATAAATAACACACATACATATCTTAGATTTCAAAATAAACAAATCTACATAATAGAGGTTACTTTGGTAACGTATTATTTCAATTAATTTATTTTAAAATATTAGATAAATTAAAACAAAATTATGCGCATAAATTTCATATATTAGTTCATATAAATATATCAAAATATGTGGCACTTGGGATTCTCCCAAGTTAGCCTCTCCTTAGTGCCATGCGGCCTAGCTCTCTTGGTAGCATATGGCTCTTCAAAACGCCAATAATTGGGTCAACGCACTGAGGTACTACCAATAGCCTTCTTCGTTGGTGTGCCCCTGATATCCCCACCAAATGCCTATTGGATCAAATAGTCCGAGTACTACTAGTAGCCTACCCTTTTTAACTATTCCTAAATGAAAACAATAGGAACTAAGAACGTTCGAGCTTTTTGGTATTTTTCTAATATGAATAATAAGTAAAACAATATGAATCAAACTTATCAAAAATGAGTACTAAAACAGTATTTGATGAATAAAGTCATAATAACTCAAAGGCCAAAATAAAATCTGAATGAATAGATCATATACATATGTATGCCATGATCAAACAATAGCCGAAGAATTTAGAGACCAAAACCCATAATAAACACAAAGCTATGAGTATTAAAACAATATCTAATGAATAAAGTCATAATAACTCAAAGGCCAAAATAAAATCCAAATGAGTATAGATCATATACATATGTATGCCATAACCAAACAATAGCCAAAGAATCCAGAGACCAAAATCCACTATAAACACAATGCTGATTTGTATTTACTTATTAACTAATAAAAAATGTTCTTGATGATCAAACACGACTGCTCTGATACCACTTGTTAGAATTTTTTTTAAAACATAAACCATATGAAATCCCAAGTTTATCATGTTGATCATTAAGAACGTTAACAGAAAAATATTTAAATCTATTGATATCGATTGTTGACTATTGCGAAATTACTATGACCATCAAACATCGATAGACAAATGCAACAAAAACTATGTTGTGATTTGGTGTATTAGGGACCATAACTGATAGGGGGTTTCCATAATTCCCTATATGGTATCTACTCAATTTAATTCCATATCAATTCAAAGATTAATGGGTTACCAATATTAGACAATATGATTTCAACCCATATTAAATAGCTTATATAATTGAATAAGAATATATGTTGGCCATACATAATTTTTTATTAATTTATCTAATATAAAAAAATTGATTTCTTAGTACAATATAGAAAACATAATTTTCTATTAATTTACCTAATATAAAAAATTTGATTTCTTAATATAATATAAAAAATATAAATTTTTATTAACTTATCTTATATAAAAAGATCAATTGTGCACCCTTAATATTTGAACTGCTTTGATTTGATTTTTTTAATAACTAAAAAAATCAAAAACAACCATCATGGCCAAGCCTTTAGGTAGTGTTTGATAGGAAAAATATTATCCATGATAAATGTACGGGATAGAGTTTATCCTGGCTGGGATATCCCTTGGCTACCCATTGATCATATCAAATGCAAAAAGATAAATCCATAGAATAACCCTTTTTACTTTTATTTGGAGGGATAACCAGCTATTCCTATATTTTCTAGGAATAAATTGAAGGGATATTACATGGTTAATCATGATTAACCATGATTATTTATTCTCTATTCTTTATAATTATACTTTTAAAAATAAAAAAAATATCCTCTCTTCTTTTATCTTTTATTTTAAACACTACCTTATAAACCGTCGATCACCTTCTTTAATTCTGTGTCCAGAACGAGAGCTAAAATTTACCTCGCGGTGACGCGACTCGGCCAGGCGCCCGAGACGCCCCCGGCTTCGACGGCTTGGGAGAACCTGACATCATTTGCGACGTATCGGAGACAAAGCCGTTGGCGAAAGTGGGCCCTACAGAGACGGACAGAATCAATCCGTCGAATCCTGTGGGAGAGCCCGCAGAACATTTTTTTTAATTATTTGAGCTACAGAGAAACCGGAAACCAGACGGCCCCTTCGAGTGGCGTGAAGGTGGCGCAGCCGTTCATTATTCTTTTCAGATTAATTCATTGGTTATCGAATAATTAACCGCGCGGCCAAGCACCCGCGCGGCCAAGCCCGACGCGGTAGCGCCCGCCTGCCAAGGCCTGCGCCAAACTTCCATATAGCTAAAGAGGTCGGATAAACTTTTCATCAGAAGATCAATGTCTCGAGGAGATTTACAAAGTAGCTATCAATGTGTTCTCTGAATTACCACAAATATACCTTCTTTTCCCAACTAGCCTCACCAGCCGATTCATTTTTCCAATGGACCAAAAATTTAGTCCGTCGATTCTTTTTGCTGTGTCCCAAAGTCCTATGATCCAAAATAGCTTCAACCTCCTTTTCATACTGTTTTTGCACAGTTGGAGGAGCCCGCACTTCCTGCACCCTTGAAGGATCAGTACTTGGAAAATAGGGCTTCAGAAAACTTACGTGAAAGTGGGATGCACTTTCAATCTCTCAGGCAGCCGCAGCTTGTAGGCAACATTTCCCACCCGTTTGACCACTTCAAACGGACCATCATATCTCGGGATCAAGCCTCTATGAGCTCTCTTCCGACTTATCCTTTTCCAAATTTGTGGAGTTAGCTTAAGCATGACTTCATCCCCCACATTAAATTCCAAGGGTCGTCGTCCACGATCAGCATACTTTTTCATCCGCTTGGCAGCCTTGTGCAGACTGTCCTGGCCTCATCAAACATTTCTGTTGGTCCCGAACAAACCGATAAGCAGCAGGACACAGTCCCCCTTGCTTTTACAAGGCAACTTCTTGAGGAGTAAGGGGCTGTCGTCCTGTTGCTAACTCAAAGGGACTGAACCTGTCGCAGATGATTTATGCAAATTATAACAAAACTGAGCAGAGTCTAGCAACTTTACCCAATTGCGTTGATTTGCAGAAGTATAATGCCGAAGATACTCTTCTAAAAGAGCATTCACCCTTTCAGTCTGGCCATCAGTTTGAGGATGATTTACAGTAGAGAATTTTAACTCTGAACCTGCTAATTGGAAAAGATAAGTCCAAAACCGTCCTGTGAACCGAGCGTCCCGATCATTGATGATTTCAGCTGGCAACCCAAAATACTTCACCACATTCCGATAAAATAAGTCCGCAGCCACCCCTGCGGACATTCAGCTGTTGTTGGGATAAAGATAGCATACTTGGAAAAACGATCCACCACCACCAAGATGGATGATATGCCATCAACCTTTGGAAACCCTCCAATGAAATCCATGGATACCGACACCCATGGCTTCTCTGCAATTGGAAGAGGTTGCAGCAAGCCTGCTGCCTTCCGTCTTTCTACTTTATCTTGTTGACAGATCAAACAAGACTTGACATAAGCTTCAATATCTTGCTCCATTTTCGGCCAAACGAAGGAGCGAGATAAGAGAGCCATCATGCGCTCTCTGCCCGGATGCCCAGCCCATTGAGGGTCATGAGTTTCCCTCAGCAACTGGGTCCGAAGTCCCCCACCATTAGGGACATAGGCACGACCGCCTTTTGCCATCAAAAGACCGTCTTCAAGCCAATATCGCCGAGTTTCCCCATCTCGGACTTGTTGAAGCAGCTTCTGATATCCAACATCCGACTGAGCCATCTGGCGTATCCTATCAGAAAAGTCTGCCTCCACTTGAGAGATAGCAGCAACTATCTCGTGGATGCCCCGCCTACTCAAGGCATCCGCAATCTGGTTGTGCCGCCCAGGTTTGTGCTCCCATTGAAAGTCATACTCCGCAAGGAATTCTTGCCATCGAGCCTGCCTTGGAGATAACTTCTTCTGAGTCAGAAAGAAGGTATTGGCCACATTGTCAGTCTTCACTACGAACTTGGTTCCCATTAAGTAAACCCGCCAAGTTCGCAGGAAATGCACCAATGCAAGCATTTCGTTTTCATGTGCAGGATATCTTTGCTCAGCATCTTTAAGTTTCCAACTCTCGAAGGCAACAGGATGTCCGTCTTGTACCAAAACCCCGCCCACAGCTACATCCGAAGCATCAGTGTGGACTTCAAAAGGTTTGGCAAATCAGGCAACTGCAGCACCGGTTCTGAAGAGATAGCCTTTCTGATATCCTCAAAAGCTTTCTGGCATCGGTCCGACCATAGCCAGGGCTGATCTTTCTTCAGAAGATCCGTTAGAGGAGAGACCTTCCTTGAGTAGCCTTTCACAAATTTTCTATAGTAATTGGCTAGCCCAAGGAAGCTTCTCAACTCTGTCATTTTGCTAGGTACAGGCCATTCAGTGATTGCCTGAACCTTTCTTAGATCCATCCGCACCTTCCCATTGCCAACAAGATGTCCAAGAAACTTGATCTCTTCGAGGCAGAACTCGCATTTCTCCTTTTTTACATAGAGATCATTTTCCTTCAACCGAGCAAACACCTTCCTTAGATGCTCCAAGTGATCCTCAAAGGACTCACTGTATACCACAATATCGTCCAAATAGACCACAACAAACTTGTCATATAGTCATGGAACACATTATTCATTAGATTACAAAAAGTAGCAGGGGCATTGGTTAAGCCGAATGGCATGACAAGGAACTCAAAAGATCCATACCGAGTGACCATAGTAGTCTTCGGTTCATCCCCCTCAGCAATTCTAACTTGCCAATAACCAGATCGCAAGTCCAACTTGGTAAAATGTTTTGCCTTGGACAAGCGATCAAAGAGGTCAGCAATCAAAGGCACCGGGTACTTATTTTTGATAGTGACCTTATTAAGGCCTCTGTAATCAACACACAACCGAAGAGAACCATCTTGCTTCGCTTGGAACAGCACCGGCGCGCCGAAAGGAGCCTTCGAAGGCTGAATCTTTCCAGAGTCCAGCAGTTCGCTCAACTGCTTCTTCAACTCGGCCAATTCCTTTGGCGACATTCGATAGGGAGCCTTGGCTGGAGGTTTGGTGCCCGGCACCAATTCGATGCAATGATCAACACCGCGCCGAGGTGGAAGCCCCTTCGGCAGATCAGGGGGCATCACATCATTGAAGTCTTGCAGGATGTCAGCCACCTCTTTAGGCACCTCCGCCGTGTACTTTGGTCCCTCCTCCACTATTGTGGCGAGGTAAGTACCTTGGCCCTTCTTGCATCCACGGGCCAACTGCCTGACAGAGATGAACTCTACCTTTTTAATAGGGTCCCTTCCTTCCCAGCAACAAAGCAAGGCTTCTTCTCATCCCCGATGAGAATTCCACCAAGATGTGGAATTATGGCAACTTTGGCGCCTAGGAAAAAGTTGTTGCCAAGGATAACTTCAAAGTCATCCAGGGGCACTACCATCAATTCTAATCGGCCCTTTCACTCACCGATAGTAAACTTGACGTCAAAGGCCATGCCCTTCATGGCCTGGGCTTGGGAATTCACCGCCTTTATCCGACTTGAATGCTTGGACACCTTCAAGCCAAAAGAATTCACCATCTTCTCAGCAACAAAGTTGTGAGTGGCACCAGTATCGATCATGGATAAGACACGGTGCCCATTGACTTCCATCGGAACAAACATCAGCCTGGGCTTGTCCGGTGTTGTCTCCTCCGCCTACAGAACATTAAGAATTTGCAGAGGAGCAACACGCTCAGGGCCTCCGAATCTGAATCACTCTCCTCCGCAATGAGAGCATTCAGTTTTCTGCGTTTCGGACAGTCTTTAAAGAAATGAGGGCCATCACAGATATAGCAGCCCGGATGAGGAGTGTTCCCCTTCCCCTTCTTAGGTAAAGATCCATCCTCCTTGGCCTTCACCTTTGCCTTGCCGAAGTCCTTGAATTTCTTTTTCTGTTGCCCACCACCCTCTTTCTATTTTAGAGTCTTCTTAGGGAACTTTGTGGGCGCACGGGACTTCTTCGAAGGGTCTGGCGGGGGCTTGACAGTCCGGATGTCCACCAAGCGCTCCGCTGCAGCCTTTGCGGCAGACAGGTCAGTCACTCCCTATCTCCACAATTCCAACTGCGCCCAAGGTTGAAGGCCGGATAAAAAGTTAAACAATTTATCCGCCTCCGACATGTCTTTAATATCCAACATGAGGGAACTAAATGCTTTCACATAGTCCCTCACATTGCCTTCTTGCTTTAGCTTCTTTAGGGCGTCCCTAGCAACCCAAGAAGTGTTGCAGGGAAGGAACTGTTCTTTGAGTTCTTGCTTCAGGGCCTCCCAAGTCAGGATCTCGGGCCGCCCGAGTTCATTGGTCCGTGTCCGCCACCATAACTTTGCATCTTCAGTTAGATAGGTGCAAGCTATGGGCACCATCTCTTCCTCAGAGACACGAGCAGCCTTAAAATACTGCTCCATGTCCCAAAGAAAATTCTCCAACTCTTTGGCACTTCGAGTGCCATTATAAATATGAGGGTCACGGACCTTCATCTTGCTCCTAACATCACCCTGAGAATGGGTTGGCGTCGCCGCTTTGATGAGTCGGATATCCGACCCCATCTCATCCATCCGAAGTTGGGTCGCCGCCACCGATTCTTGAAGCGTCTGCAAAGTTGATTGCAAGGCTTCGGTCACCACCCACAGAGGAGAAGCATCCTCCGCTTGAGGCAACCCTATCATTGCCTCCAATCGGGACATCCTTTCTCTCAAGGCCTCCATATTGTTGCTGGCTGGTGGCATCCAAGTCCTTCCCAAAGAGCCGAGAACCAGGCTCTGATACCACTGTCACAGGGCTGAAAGTTTGTGCTCAAAATTTTCTCCAAACTTGACCTTGTGCGGCGCTAGAGTTCCTTCCGAATCTAGCCAGCCTACTCAACTCAAAGGCACATATAAAGAATAAGCTTCTTTATTGAATTCCCAAGTTACAACACACAGTAGACCAAACAAAGGTCTTTGCCCCAAACCGTGTGTCTTGCCCGAAGGCATCAGACTACAATTATATAGATGCGCGGCGGACATCCCCCAACCGCTGGGCGTTTCCAAACCATCTGGCAACCGCACGGTCACATGCGCAAGGGAGTTTCTGGAACCACCCAAACTCCTTGGCGCCGGCAACTGTTTGCGCGCCCAAGTCCTGGCATGCGCCGATGTGTGCCTTGCGCATCCGCGCTCTGAGCAACGGTCCGCCACATCATCTCGCTCATGCCACTTAAGCATCCCGCCTTTGCCATGTGGACTATTAATGGCCATGCCTTGCCGGCGCAAGGCATTCTCAAGCCACGCCCCTTAGGTGCCGTGGCCATGTCCAAGGTGAACCCTTACCTTGAACATAGTGGAGAGTAGTTCCCCCCTACTATACTTACGCAGCGTCCGATCATCTGCCACCCCGGGGAATACAGACAGACTAAGCAACATTGCAGTCTGGGCCCCTGGCCCTGTGCGCGCTAGCCGAGTGAATCCCCTGCGCATCCTGGTCCGGCGTGGTCATGGTGCGCACCGCAGTACTCAAACTTCTTCAGCAGCATCCATGGCTCTGCACGCGCTGAGTTATTGCCCGCGCGGCCAAAACCCCGGATGGCCGGACGCCCGTGTGGCCAAGGCCCCATGCGGCCAAGTCCCCGGGCGGCGTGGCGTCCGCGCGGCCAAACGTCCGAGCGGCCAAGGCCCCGGGTGCCCACGCGATCAAGTGCCCGTGCGGCCAAGAACCCACGTGGCCAAGGCCCTGAGCGGCCGAGTGCCCACGCTGCCAAGGCCCGTCCGACAAACAAATCTCCCCCATCAGAAAATCCCAACGTCATCGGAGGGGAGAGATTTGCAAAGTAGCTGGCAATTTAGGATTAGGGTCAGGATTCCTTTCTCGGATGACGCAATGTCTCCAAATCAAAGACCTCCTCAGGTGCGCTCACCGTCTTAAGGGAAATAAAAAGAAGAAGAAGTACTTTTAAAGAAGAAAATGTTGAATTAATAACTAATATTAACGAGAAAATAGGACAATAATACAAAATAAATAAGAGTATTATTTGCTTGTAGTTGTACCATTTTATTAAACATTAAATATTCGTTTAATACTTTTTTATATTTTAATATATCAAACAATTAAAAAGTCGGTGCCTATAACTGGTGGCGAAGGTTTCGGGTTGGAGATGGGAAGGAGGGGTCGAAAGGAAGCGGAAAAGAAGTTTCTTTTTGTTTGGAGTTGAATGCTTTCAAAACGTGGACCATGGAAGAATTAGGTGCCTTTCAATTTGGTTACGCCTTTTTCGTCTCCTCAAAGTTCTCAAGTCTTGTCTTCAAAGTTCAAACACCACATACAGGAGCAATGGGAAGGCCACGGACACGCGTGGAAGTCGTATTTTGAATGAGTCAGTTGAATATATGAATGCTATTTGACGTAGGAATATGATGACAGCATGAAGTTTAATTTTGGGATACTAATTGATGTGGCTGATCAAACCTCGTTGATATTAACTGAGAAAGTAACTGACGGAGCTTCCGCTTTGGCCTTCGGATCCTCTTCGGCCTCGGCCTAAGGCCCCCATGGCCTCCGACGTTCCCTCGACTTCGGACTTGGCATCCCCTCGGCTTCGGATCAAGCGTTCCCTTGGCTTCGGACCTGGCATCCC
This sequence comes from Calamus simplicifolius, assembly GCA_900491605.1. Lineage (NCBI taxonomy): Eukaryota > Viridiplantae > Streptophyta > Magnoliopsida > Arecales > Arecaceae > Calamus > Calamus simplicifolius. The sequence goes on along the minus strand of UESW01001447.1, from coordinate 98,897 downwards.
TTTGGCCTCGGACCTAGTGTCCCCTTGGCCTCGGACCGGCGTCCCCTCAGCTTCAAACCTAGCGTCCCCTTGGCCTCGTATCTGGCATTCCCTCGGCCTCGGATCTGGCGTCCCTTCGGCCTCGTATCTGGGGTCCCCTCGGCCTTGGGCCTAGGATACCCTCGGCCTCGGACCTGGTGTCCCCTACCTTGGGCCTAGCGTTCTCTCGGCCTCGGATCTAGGGTCCTTCGTCTCAGACCTGGCGTCCCCTCGGCTTTGGACCCGACATCCCCTCGGCCTCGGATTTGACGTCCCCTCAGCCTCGGACTTGGTATCCCTTAGGCCTCAGGCCTGGGATCCCCTCGGCTTTGGACTCATATCTCACCACCTCGAGCCACCTGACACACCTGTGACCCACCAATAGTTTGTGGCGGCCACGTGGCCCACTACTCGTCTGCAACAACGCGTGGCCACAACCTGTAACAGTGCACGTCTGACACGACTAGGCTCACCTGTCACCAGTGGCGCCGCACCTGGTAGGCGGCTGGCGGAGCAAGACACCTTTAACATGTCAGTGTCGGTTGCGACCTGTCACTATCGGCATGGCCATCTGTCCGCTACTGGACAACGGCGCTTCGAAATCGGTCACCTTCTAGAAGTAAGAAAAGAGATCCTCAAATAGGTATAAAAGCTCACACTCACAACAAGGAAAGGGATCTGAACTTAAGAACTCTCTAGCTATCTTTCTTTCTGCTAGGGCTTTCTTTGTTGTTCCCAAGCCGCTTACTTGAGTATCGGAGGGTCCCTATCGGTGCAATCGGTCTCCAAGGACTTTCTTGTAAGAGCTCTTCTGTGGAGGGATCTTCGTTTCCCGACGTTGAAGGAAGACGACTTAGCGTCAACACTAATTATTCTTGGTTGGTATGCAAGAAATAAATTGTGGTGTGCCAACGATTTATTACTTGATTTTCACTTTTGTTTAGTATAGGAATGGATACATATAGTTAAGTTACAAATTACTTCTAACTACGGTAAATTATCACCTTCATCTATCCCTAGAGGTGGTAATCGGATCATTTCGAGTTAAATTATTTTGAGCTTGGATTATTTTCGGATTCGAACCATTGAAGCTAAACTCTAATTCTAAATAATTCAATTAGGATCAATTCATGGAACATTTCAATTTTTTTAAAGACTTGAATATATGCATTTTCTTACTCTTTTTAAGTAGTTTATTCATGACCAATCAATTCTTTTTTTTCTTCTTTTACTTATTTGTTATTCTAATAGATAGGTACAAAATTATAGTATGATTAAGCATTAAATAAATAATAATTATAAACTTATAAATATTAAAATAATATAATTAAATAATAGTTTATAAAAGTTTATTACTATTAGGCTAGCTATGCTATATGGAACAGGGTGTTGCAATATTGAAACAATATATAAATAAATTAAGTGTAACAGAAATGCATATGTTAAGATGGATATATGGTAAAACTTTAAAGATAGAATTAGAAATAAATATAAGAGAAATGATATGAGTAGCCCAAATTGAAGATAAAATAAGAAAAATCGATTGCGGTGGTTTGGACATATACAATGTAGACTTTAGATGCTCCAATTAGAAAGAGCATTATTTAACAATCTATGATAAGGATAGAGATAGGCCTAAACTAACATGGACATAAATAATTAAAAAAGATATAACTATTTGTAATTTGAATGCCGACTTGGTCCTGAATAAAGTAGAGTGGAGGAAGCAGATTTATGTAGTTGACCTCATGTAGTTGGGAAAAGGCTTAGATGAGTTGAGTTGAGTTGAGTCTATAAAGTATATTTTAAAATTAAATAAATATTAATGTTAAATTATTAATAAGATTACAAGCCAAAATGAGCAAGCATTGGAAATATGCTTAATCTCCTAAATTTAAAAAAAATAAAGAGATGCCTAATTCTATTCTTACATTTTCTCAAGAGTATTTGAAGCTATTAATATTGTTCTTTGATAATATTCAATTTAAAAAAGTAAACTTTTAATCCTATCATTTATTGGGCCATTGTAATATCAACTATATTGTATATTAAAGAATATAAAATATTAAGACATCAATCATGTAAATAATCTAATTAATAATTTATAAAATTATTAAAATGTTAAATAAATAAAATTAAAAATATCTTATCCTCGTAACCAAACAACCAAGTACAAATGATGATCAAAGCCTAGGAATTCTTTGGCAAATATCATTTGTGGTTCATTTTGGATTTGGGTCAAAAAAATAAAATCTCAATCTTTTTTTTTTTCGGATGGGTTCAAGTTAGATTCATGGGTCAGGTCAAGTTTTTGCCACCTCTACTTACTTCTACAATACAAAAAGATATTCTAGATGTTGAATATGGAATCTTGAGTCTCTTTGTAAATATCATATTTCTTGTATTTATATGTGTTCAATTATCACTGCAGCAAGCAACTATAATAATAAAGAAAATCTAATGCCTCATAAATATAACTCCCTACAAATCCACCATAGCTAGCTGATTGAGGTGACTGGAAAACTCTCATCCATTCCTTTCATTGCATTGCCCAATTTGCTAAGTAGTCTACCAATTGATTTGCTTCTCTATAAACATAAAGATAATTAAATTATTATAAGGATGGAAGGGTTGGAAAGAGATTCTCTAAAAATATATGTTGATAAGAGGAAGATCCTTGAAATCATGAAATCACCGTAGTTGAATTACCTTCTAGAATCAATTTTGACTTGTGGAAGCTTCGCAACACCTTCTGCATACCATACCATGCTCTGGTCAATTTAATAACAGGCATTGAAAAGAATTTGTCCCTCATGATCTCGAATAACTATACCAGTCCTAACAATAGTCTGATGAACTAATGCATCAAAATTTATTTTCAGGTAACATGGTTGAGGGGGCACTCAAGGGACAAGTTATTGAAACCATATTAACTTGTGGAGGCACCCTAGAGACCAGTAATTGTATTATAAAGTCCCAAGTATATTGTAGAGAATCAAGCATAAAGAAACTGTGATGCTTGAATTGGTGCCACACCTGAGAGGAACCCTCACATTGGAAGAAAAGATGGTCTAGAGTCTCCATTTCCACCATGCATCTCTAATAACAGGCAAAATATTTAGCAATCAATTAGCCAGGCAAAATAATGTTGGAAGTCTATTATGCCATAATTTACAAAGAAAATGATACCTTTTTGCTGGCCTAAGTATGTACATCACCTGTAGCACTTCATAAATATCATTAACCTTTATTTTGGATTATAGCCACTCCCTTAACACAAAATATCCCTCTGATCAATACCACATTACCACTTAAAGGAGTATTCATAATCTCATCCAAAACAGGGGAGGGAAAATTTTGGTTCAAAAACTATTGATTCCAATCTCTTGACAACTTATTCACCTTAGATAAAGAACTAGTAATATCAACATCATAAAGCAAAGGGGTTCATTAGAATGAAGGAAAACCACGGTTAAAAATCAATGTCAACTGTATCACCTTTTCCAATAACCACACAAGATCATTTAGGTGGTGTATAATTCCTCCAAGCGCTTTGGAACTGATACTTTGCATGTAAACTTTTAGCATACAAACAAGAAGGGTGAAGTAATAGCTTCCCTGTAGTATGCCCCAGCATCACATCCCTCTATATATTGACATTCGGGATGCCAAGGCCTCCTTTTTGTTTGGACTTCTAGATTATCTTCCAGGCCGTTTTTATGTAGAGCTCTTCTATTCATTTCATGACCCCATAAGATACTTCTAACAAGCTTAGTAAACTAAACCATAAATCCTTTCAAGACTATAACATTCAAAAGTATATGGATTGGAATGGCAAATAATACTGGCCTTACAAGAGTCATGCACCTAGTAAAGGAAAGAAACCTCCACTTCCAAGCAATTATACACTTTAGGATTCAGTCCTTTATTGGTTGTGCATCACTGGGAGTGAGTTCGGTGCCCATAAGAGGAACTCTCAAATAGACACCAAGAGTCTGACCCTTCTTACTTCTAGTATATAAAGCAACTCTATAGTCATATTCTTAGGAATCATTGGACTGAATTGGACAATAAATTTTTAAAGATTAACAAACTATCCAGACTATCAATAATATTCCTCAATTACTGATCTGACGGTTAGGCAATCACTCATTCTAGCTTGGGATAGCAAGAATAATCATTGGCAAATATCAAATGGCTAAGCTAAAGACCCCTTCTAGCCATCAATAACCTTGGATCCTATTGTCTGACACTACCTTTTGTCAACATTTCAACACAGAACAGAGATAGGGCGATAAAGGATACCTTTGTTTCGAAGCCATTATAAGCTTGAAAAATCAGAGGGTGATCACATATATCAACATTATAAATTCATGTTCTAGAATACACCGATGAATTCAGTCTATCATTGTACTAAAAAAATTGAAATAAGAAATAATAGTAAACAAGAAATTTTAATTTATCTTATTGTAAAGTCTTTCCATATCTAACTTAATTGCCACCATCGGTTTGGTCTTAAGGGCTTTCAGAAGTGAGTGAACCACCTCTTAGGCTACCATAATATTATCTAAGATACTCCCATCTCTGTTGAAGGTTACTTGCTCCTTAAATACCAATTTTGGCATGATAACTCTAATTCTATTTGCAATAATTTTTGTCACTATAGTGTTTGCATAAACTAATAGGCCAATACTACGGTGGCGTCTTTGGATTAATACATTCAAGAATCAAAGCCACAAAGGTCACCTTCTATGCCCTAGGCATCCTTTGATACTTAAAGAAGTGAAGAGCAGTTGCACACACTTCTCTCTTAATTATGTGCCAGTCCTTGAAAAACCCATGTGGAAATCTGTCAAGACAAGAGATTTTATCAGATGGCATGGATTTCAAAGCCTTCCAAATTTTTTCATCCATCACCTTGACTGAGAAATTAATCTTTTCTTTCACTAATAACTTATTCTCCTTAGCTAAAAGATTTGAGTCAAAGCAAGTCATAGATAGTGTCCATATCCTCAAAGTAGCCCTAGGAACAACTGGCTATCAGTTATTCTCTTCTATCCAGATTACCGTTATTTAAAAGGGTCCCACCGGATAACCATGTTTGGTACGTATTTTGAATGGCAATTTATCTTGCAGTAGTAATCTGGATTACCAGTTAAGGAACGACGCCATCACTTCGTGAGATCCGGCAAGCTGTTACCAAGAAGAGGAAGGCAAAGGGGAATGGGGCCCCAGCCAAGAGGAGGGCCATCGCCAAGATTCTCAGGAGGGCCGACGCTGGAAGGGCCGGCCGTGGAGCCCTTGCGCGGGCACGAGGCGGTAGTAGCCCAAGCCGACGAGCCCATAAGGAATGACGCGGTAAGGGCCGAGGCCAGTGAGGAAGTTGGGCGGAGCAAGGAGGGAGGAAACAATTTGCCTTCATCGGTACCGGCTCCCCCTTCTATTATTCTACTCGATCCCTCTCCGGAGTGAGTTGTGAAAGTACCATCACCCCCGCCCAAAGCCGTCGAAACAGAGCCAGCCCACTCAACTACAAAGCCGACTCCAGCAGTTGTCATACCTCCCAAAGGGTCAACAACCAGGTGCCTCCACAAGCAAAGGTGCCGGAGGTGGCAGAGTCGAAGGCGGAGTCCTCCCACGCGGCCCCCACGCCAGCGGAAGGGAATGGTGTCGATCCTTCCTTCCAATCGATTTTGGCGAACTACAGTCGCTGGGCCGAGCGAGCATTGAACAAGGCGTCCGTGTCCGAGTTGCAGGAGTTTCTCCGACATCAGGGGAGGGCTACCTTCTTTCGAGAGGCGTCTGTGGCACACCTCTGGGTGAGCTTTGCTCTATTATCAACCTTTTCATCATCATTTTTTTTGGACTATTTTCTTCGTCTAACCTAGACACTCTGCACAGGCGCTGAATTCTATGATTGCCATGAGGGACATTTGGGCCCTGGGCGATGCAGCTCTCGATCAATCGCTGGAGGAGATGCAAGCACTCCAGGCTAGGGCAGAGAGGGCGGAGATGGCCCCGGGAGGATACCCAAGCAGCATTAAAGGGCGAAGCCGAAGCCATCCGGCTAAGAGCTGAGAAAGCAGAAGAGGCACTGGAAATTGCCCGGCGTCAGGCAGCCAATGAGTTGGATAATGCTCAGGTGGCCGAAGAAAAACAAAGAATGGCAGAGGAGAAATTGGAGGTGGCGGAGTCGGAAATATACATGTTGAAGAACCGATTACACTCCGCCACCATTGAAATAGGTGTGGCTGAAGAAAGAGCTGAGAACGCAGAAGAGATCGCCCGCCAGTCTTATGCCAAGATTACAGACCTTAAGGTGGCGGTGATCGAAGCTGAAAAGAAGGCCACCGAGACCGAGCTAAAGATTATGGATGCCGAGAAGAAGGTTGCGGAGGCCGAGCAGAAAGCCTTCGAGGCGGAGAAGAGAGCCACTGAGGCCGTAGAGAACTTCAGGAAGTCTAGCGCCTTTAGCAAGGAATTGGTCGAGTCGACGGCATTTGCATACGACGGCGGCTTCCAGGATTGCAAGGAAAATATCCAAAAACTCTACGGCCTCGAGGGGATCGAGGGGTTGGAGCCAGACGAAGTCCCCGAAGATGACAACTTAGCTCCAAGTGATCCTTAGTCTCTTTCACTTTCATTGTATTGCTTCAAGTCCGATTTAAATCGGTGATTTTGTAAACTTTTTGCTATTAATGAATCTTTTTGATCTGTAACGCTTGTCTTGGATCATAATTGGGTATGCTAGTGTGTGAGTTGACGCGAACCAAAAACCTATGGCTGAAAAATTACAACACGATTTCTTTTTCAGGGACATTAGAAAATCAATTAGAGAACTGATGCGGGATCAGTCTTATTCGCAGACACAAAGGATAGAGCAATAGATAGTGTAGGACCCCGCTCGTGCCGATGCGAAGTCGTTGAATGCCTAACACGATGTTGAATATGCCGACACGAGTCGGGCATTGAGTGCCGACACGGAGCCGGGCTGAGTGCCGATGTGAAACTAGGCTTTAAGTGCCGACGCGGAGCCGGGCTTTAAGTGCCGATGCGGAGCCAGGCTTTAAGTGCCGACGCGGGGCCGGGCTGAGTGCCGATGTGAAGCCGGCTTAAGTGCCGACATGGAGCCAGGCTTAAGTGCCGATGCGGGGCCAGGCTGAGTACCGACGCGGGGCCGTGATTAAGTGCCGACGCAGAGCTGGGCTTTATGTGCCGACACGGAGCCAGGCTTAAGTGCCGACGCGGAGCCAGGCTTTAGTGTCGATGCGGAGCCGAACTTTAAGTGCCGATGTGGAGCCAGACTTTAGGTGCCGACGCGGAGCCGGGCTTAAGTGCCGACGCGGAGCCGGGCTTTAGTGCCGACGCGGAGCCGGGCTTAAGTGCCGACGCGGAGCCGGGCTTTAAGTGTCGACCCGGAGCCAGGCTTTAGTGCCGACGCGGAGCCAGGCTTTAAGTGAGAAGTACGATCATTCGAAAATGAAGCAATGAGAATACTTTGAATAGCACTCTGGCAAGCCGGTTCAAATCAATGGAGTCAGCACATTACTGACAATACCGACGTAGATTGTCTGCGTTCCAAGTGCGGGGGAGAGGTTTCTCGTCTAGCTCCTCAACTTTATATGCCCCGTGATGAAGCACCTCCGTGACACGATATGGTTTTTCCCATTTGGGTGCTAGCTTGCCTCCTTCCGTCAGATTTGATACTTCAGCTTGTCACAGGATGAGGTCTCCAGGGTGGAATGTCTTGGACTATACTCGAGCATTGTAGTATCGGGCCGCTCGCTGATGGAAAGCTGCCATGCGGAGTCGCGCTTGGTCTCGCAATTCTTCCACTAGGTCTAGATCGGCCCGCAGCTGACTTGGGTTGCTCTCTTTGTGGTATAACTTTGTCCGGGGACTGGGGACACCTATCTCCACCGGAATGACAGCCTCGGTCCCAAAAATCAGGCTGAAAGGAGTTTTCTCGGTGGGGGCTCGTGGCATCGTGTGGTAGGCCCACAATACACTGGGGAGCTCTTCCACCCAATGTCCCTTACAGCCATCTAGCCGGGCCCTGAGTCCTTGGAGGATAATGCGATTGGTCACTTTGGCTGCGCCATTGGTCTGGGGGTGCCCCACAGAGGTGAATCGTTGATGAATGCCCAGCCCAGTGCAGAATTCCTGGAAGGCCACGTTGTCAAACTATCGGCCGTCATCAGTGACAAGGGTGTGTGGCAGCCCGAATCGGCATACAACAGACTTCTAGAAGAAGGATCTTACTTTTCCCTCGGTGATCTTGGCGAGAGCCTCAGCTTCGATCCACTTGGTGAAATGGTCAACGACTACTAATAAGAATTTGCATTGTCTAGAGGCTAGAGGGAATGGTACCAGGATGTCCATACCCTACTGGGCAAAGGGCTAAGGTGCAGTCAGGGGGGTCAACTGGGACGTCGATTGGTGTTGGATATTAGCATGGCGCTGGCAACTGTCACACCTCTTGACAAGCTCGGATGCATCCTCCTTCATTGTCAGCCAGTAATATCCCTGCCGCAAGGCTTTGTACGCCAGAGCTGTACCCCCCAGATAACTTCCACATATGCCTTAATGTATCTTCCGTAGGATATAATCCGCTTCTGTGGGGCCAACGCACCAGAGAACTGGGTATGAGAACGACCTTCGATAGAGTTTTCCTTCCATTATAAAAAACTTCGGGGTCCGTCTTTTGAGTTGCCTGGCCTCGGTAGGGTCTTCAGGGAGGGTACCGTCGGTAAGGTACTGGATATAAGCATCCATCCAGGAAGGCTCCTGCTCAACTAGTAGAGCATCTCTCGTTACTTCGATACTTGGGGCTTCCAGGTGCTCTATATAAGCTCTTCCCAACATCCCATTGGCTGAGGTGGCAAGATGGGACAAGGCGTCTGCTCTAGCATTTTCTCCTCGAGGAATATAGCTAACATTGAAATAAGTTAAGAGAGAAGCTTGCGACTGCACCATACTCAAGTAGCGGGACATGATAGGATCCCTCGCTTCATACTCCCCTGTGATTTGGCCAGTGACCAACTGGGAGTCAGTGAACGCTCTAAGGCGCTTCACCCGAGCTCTCGGGCTAATCTTATCCCAGACAGTAGGGCTTCATACTCTGCCTGATTATTTGTGGCTAGAAAGAGGAAGCGGAGTGCACACTCAGTTACAACTCCATCAGAGTTGGCCAGGATGAGGCTTGCTCCGCTCCCTTGAGAATTTGATGCCCGTCCACATGAAGGATCCATTCATCATCTCCGATTCTAGGAATCGAAGGGTTTGCAGAGGCCTCTTCGGGTTACTCCTCACCCCAGGTACACTCGATCAAAAAATCTGCCAGGACCTGGGATTTCATGGCTGACCAAGGGCGAAAAGATAGATCAAATTCCTCCAGCTTGAGTGCCCACTTCGCCAATCGGCTCGAAGTGTCTGGGCGAGCGAGAATCGTCTTTAGATGTTGGTCCGTGACCACCACGATCGGATGGGCTTCAAAATATGGTCGGAGGTGCTGGGCAGACACGATCAACGCGAAGATAATATTCTCAATCTTTAAGTACCTGGTCTCCGCATCATGGAGCACCTTACTTATGTAATACACTGGCTTTTGTGTGCCGTTGGTGTCCATGCAGACCAGCACGGAACTAACATTCTTGGGAGAAGCCGCGAGGTATAGAAGGAGTTCTTCTCCACCCGTTGGCTTGGATAGCAGTGGCAGGGTGGATAGAAATTCCTTCAGCCCCTCCAAGGCCTTCTGACACTCTTTCGTCCATTCGAATCCATTGGCCCTACGGAGTGCCTTGAAGAAAGGCAGGCACCTCTCAGCGGACTTGGACAGAAAACGACTCAAGGCCGCCACCCTTCCCGTTAGGCGTTGCACTTCCTTCTTGTTGGTGGGAGACCTCATGTCCAAAATGGCTTGAACTTTATCAGGATTTGCTTCGATTCCTCATCGGGTTACCATGAAACCCAGGAACTTTCCGGCTATCACCCCAAAGGCACACTTGCGTGGGTTCAGTCTCATCTGGTATCGGCGAAGGTTGTCGAAGGTCTCCGTTAGGTCGGCGATATGGCTAATGGCATGGACACTTTTTGTCAACATGTCGTCCACGTACACCTCCATGTTGCGTCCTATCTAGTTCTCGAAGACTTTGTTCATTAGCCTTTGGTAAGTGGCCCCCACGTTTTTTTAGCCCGAATGGCATTACCTTGTAGCAGTACAACCCCTTCTCAGTTATGAAGGAGGTAGCTTCTTCATCCACCGGGTTCATCCTGATTTGGATGTACTCGGAGAAGGCATCCATGAAACTAAGGATCTCATGGTCGGATGTAGCGTCTACCAGTTGATCGATCTGAGGCAAAGGGAAGCTATACTTGGGGCATGCTTTATTGAGGTCGGTGAAGTCTACGCACATCCTCTAGCTTCCACTAGTCTTATGGACCATCACTACGTTGGCCAACCATTCGGGGTAATGAACTTCCCGAATTAATGTGGCCCACAGCCACCAGCTTATGGACTTCCTCATCGATGGTTTTCTGTCTGTCCAGAGCAAAGCTCCTTTTCTTCTGTCGGACCAACCGGCACTCTGGCCTAAGGTTGAGTTGATGGGTGATCACCTCCTCAGGAATGCCTGGCATGTCTGATGACGACCATGCAAAAATGTCAGCGTTGGCATGCAGGAAGGTGAGGAGTCGATCGCGCGCCTCTTTCGGAAGCAGTGCTCCAACCTGGATGGTCCTTGTCGGGTCCTCCCCAAAGGGGAGGGTCAGGAAGTGCTCGGTTGGCTCTCCCCTCCTTCCCAACTCTCGGGGGTCAAGCGTCTCAAAGGCTTTTGCCGACGCCGCCTCCAGTGGACTGGGATATAGTGGCAGCAAAGCGGTGGCGGGCTTTGCTCTCCCTTCATTTCTTCGAATTCTTCGTCGGTGGGGAACCTTACCAACAATCTCTTGGTGGAGATGATGGCATCCAGCAAATTTAAGCCCGACCACCCCAGGATAGCGTTGTAAGCCAACGGGACCCGAACCACCAGAAAATTTATGACTACCATACTTTGATACGGAGGAGTCCCAGCCGTGATAGGGAGGGCGATCTCCCCTTCAACGCTCACAGAGTCCCCAGTAAAGCCCATTAAAGGCGTGGTGATGGGTCGAAGGGAGGAATTTGACAAATTCATCCGAACAAAAGCCTCGTAGCTCAAAACATCCACCGAACTTCCACTATCAACTAAATTCTTTTTACAGGGTGTTTGGCTATGGTCATGGATACGACGACGCTGTCGTCATGCCTATTAACTATCCCTTCTAAATCCTTTCTAAAGAAAGGAATTACAGAGTCTACCCCCTCTCGCTATCTTTTTGAGCTGCCATCTGCCCCCCAAGAATCATAGCTATGGTTTTTTTTGTAGGGGCATTGTTGAAGCCTGTCGGAGGCGCCGGAGGTGCCGATGAACCCGGAGCGGTAAGGTTTTCCCTTCGAATGAACTTGCCCAAGTGACCCTGCTAGACAAGCTCTTCAATGGCCTTCTTCAAGTAGCGGCAGTCCTCAGTGTCATGACCGTAGTCTCGGTGGTACCGGCAGTAAAGCTCCTTGCTACGGGGGGTCCCTGACTTCATGGGAGGTGGATGTTGAAAGTAGGGCTCCTCATCAATTTCAAGTAGAATGTGAGATATCAAAGCCAAGAGGGGGGTGAACTGCTCCTTGGGAACAAGCGTCTGAGGCCGGTGGTCTGAGTGGTGGAGAGGCTCAGGCTTTCGGGACCGTGCTCCGGCAGGCTCCGTGGATGCCGGTTTCTTACTGGAACTCTTATCAGCTTCCCTCCTGTAAGAGTCCATCTCGTCAGTGCGAATGTACTTCTACGCTTGGCTTAGAAGCTCGGTGTAAGAGCTTGAAGGCTTCTTATCCAGGGAATAGGCGAACCTAGAAGGACGAAGTCCTAACTTTAATGCCAAAGTGGCTACATAATCATCCAAATTATACACCTCCAGCGCCCCCTCCTTGAACCGAGCGACGAAGTCCTTTAGGGTCTCGTCATTCCTTTGCTGAACAGCGAATAAGCTATCGGCCACTCGTGGGATCTTCGGCACGCATCGAAGTGGGCCAGGAAAGATCGCTCGAGCTGTCGGAAGGAATTGATGCTGCGCGGTGGCATGCGAGAATATCATACACGCGCCGACTTACGAAGGGTGGCAGAAAAGGCGACACATAGGAGGGAGCTCGTCGCTCCCTGGACCTGCATGAGAACCTTGTAGCTCTCCAGGTGGTCCAAAGGGTCCGTCGTGCCGTCATATGGGTCCAACTAGGGAAGACAGAAATGGGGCAGCACCGGTTCCTCCATGATGCGTCGGGAGAGCGGGGGACGGCGATCGTAGTCCGTTCCATGAGGGTTGGTGATCCGGCGACTAAGCTCCTCCAACCATTGATGATACTCATCGAACCGTTGTTTGGCCCGACGAGTGGTCTTCCTATTGGTGTCATCTTTAGAGGAGTCAGAAGATGAAGCCGGTGAAGACCGCCGGTGCAAGGAGTGCACCCATCTTGGCTCCTTCTCATTCGGCCATCGGTAGGATCGATCAGAATGATGGGAGAGAGACTGCCGTCACTTTGAAGCCTCCCGACGATGAGGTTCAGGAGGCGAGTGATGGGAGGTGTTGCTGCCAAATCACTTGCGATGAGCGTCGGGTGAGCTGAGATCTTCGCAGGCCTTCGAGAATGCAGAGAGGTCACCGTCTTCCTTCGAGAGCCTGCAAAAAGTCCCGGACCGGTGGTTCCGGTGGGGACCCTCTGACGCCCAAGTCAGTGGGTTGTAGAACAGGAATGTTATATATGAATAGAGCTTGAAAGAGAAGAGAGAAAGAGCTCCTCCTCTTATACCTGTCTGGGGGATCACGTTTACCTCCTTCTGTTAGAACCGTCAAATCTGCTTTGCTAGGATGAGCTCCGCCAAACAGCAAGTGGGTGGGCCGTTGCTGAATGGGCGTCGTGTGTGCTGGTAACTGCGGGGCGTGCTAGTACCTGCCCATGATTTCAGTGAGCGAGATATATGGTAACGGATGTCTCTAATTTCGGGGTCCTTTACCTGAAGTGGGTTTTAATGTACTTAGGAAAATAAGGCACCAATTTAGAGCTGGAGCCAGAGCTAGAGGCCAGAGCCGTATGCCGAAGCTGACGTTGGAAGCCGGAGCCAGAGGCCGAAGCCGACGCTGGGGGCCGGAGCTGGAGGCCGGAGCCGACGCTGGAGGCCGGAGCGAAGGGCCAGAGCCGAAGGCCAGAGCCGGAGGCTGAAGACGACGCTGGAGGCCAGAGTCAAGGGCCGGAGCCGAAGGCCGGAGCCGGAGGTTGAAGCCGACGCTGGAGGCCGGAGCCAAGGCCGGAACCGGAGGCCAGAGTCGGAGGCCGAAGCCGACGCTGGAGGCTGGAGCCAAGGCTGGAGCCAGAGGCCGGAGCCAAGGGCGGGGACAGGAATTCCAACATCCCAAAAATGAGCTATCACATCATTAATTCCGGAAATCACGTAGGGTGTTATGATGCCGCCCAGAGAAGATGATCAGCCATATCAGATGCCCCCCACCCCTGAGATGGATGGGCATACAGTCGCCAGCGAAAGGGGTGTTAATATCCACCAGACGGCTGATCTCTGTGCCATTACTTCGTCCATTCAGGCTGTTGGGATTGGGGAAGATTTTTCTCGGGCGAGGAGTTGTAAAAAGGTGAGCGTCATCATTGCGGTAAGGTCACCGCCACCTTTTTATTGGTGGTGTTTTTCGCATTTCTCGCACCGATGGGCTGCCGAAGCGGTTTCTAGTGGAAAGCAGACACATGGCCAGATCGGACAACCGCGAGATGATTTGAAATGGAGTTATAAAAGGAAAAGATCGTCCTTATCTTCCAATCTCCACCTCCTCTTACGTTACAACCTCCTACCTTGAATCCGCAAGCATCTGTTTACCTTCTGTTTCTGTTCCCTTCCTCGTGCTCCTTCAATCTTGGTTCGAGTTTTCCAGGTTAGTTCTCATGGCTTCTTCGCCTTCTTGTTCTATTTCCAATTCTGGGTGTCGTTCCCCCATTCCTTCTCAACCTTCTGCTCCCTTACCGACGCATTGGACCACCCCATCTTCTGACCATACTTCGTCGGAACGGCGATGGTCGGTCAGACGCCCCGCAACTGGGAGTCATCCGGCCGTCGGACGGACCTCCCCCCAGCATCGTCCGATAGCCGCTGGTCCCTCCAGCATTGTCAAGGAGTCCCTCGAGTGGACTGCCTCCACTATGTCTGCTCAAGACATAGTGAACCTAGGAGCCAAATATAATTTTCCTCCAAACATGCGTCTGTCCTACCCTGCTCCTAGTGACAGGGTAACTTCTTCCCATCCCAGAAGGGTTGCTTTGTACGGAGCCTTCTTTAAGGCAGGACTTCGATTACCCATTCACCCTTTCATCCTCAACCTTCTAGATAGATATTCTTTAACACCCTCCCAATTAGTCCCTAACTCCATCCGAACCATCGTTGGATTTTTGATTTTCTGTCACCTGCAGGGTATAGAGGCTAGCATCTCCTTATTCGCAGTTTCTATACCCTCCGCAAGCAAGCGGGTTGGTGGTCCTTTACCCCTAGACCCACTAGGATCCTCAACTTGTATCTTTCCACCTCTATCAAAGGGTGGAAAGATAAGTTCTTTTTTGCCAATGTTGAGGGGGTGAGTGGAAGCTGGGGAACCCCAAATACTGATGCCAATAGGGACTCCTCCATCCTCCCGAGGGATCGAATGACATTTGGGCAGCTTCTGACTGCCGATATCCCTCAGTGCAATCAGCTTCTGACCGACGAAAACCTCCGTCTCACCGGCCTTATTCCATCTAGCGGTGAGCACTTGATTACTCACCTCTTTCCCCTCCTCTTCTTCTCTTCCCTTTTTTTTTAACTCCTCTCCTATTTTTTGATATAGGAATGACGCCATCACTTCGTGAGATCCGGCAAGCTGTTACCAAGAAGAGGAAGGCAAAGGGGAATGGGGCCCCCGCCGAGAGGAGGGCCATCGCCAAGATTCCCAGGAGGGCCGACGCTGGAAGGGCCGAGGTCGTGGAGCCCTTGCGCGGGCACGAGGCGATAGGAGCCCAAGCCGATGAGCCCATAAGGAACGACGCGTTAAGGGCTGAGGCCAGCGAGGAAGTTGGGTGGAGCAAGGAGGGAGGAAACAATTTTCCTTCACCGGCACCAGCTCCCCCTTCTGTTATTCTGCTCGATCCCTCTCCGTAGTGAGTTGCGAAAGCACCGTCACCCCCGCCCGAAGCCTTCGAAACGGAGCCGGCCCACTCAACTACAAAGCCGACTCCAGCTGCTATCATACCTCCCAAAGGGGCAACAACCGAGGCGCCTCCACCAGCAAAGGTGTCGGAGGTGGCAGAGTCGGAGGCGGAGTCCTCCCATGCGGCCCCCATGCCAGTGGAAGGGAATGGTGTCGATCCTTCCTTCCAATCGATTTTGGCGAACTACAGTCGCTGGGCCGACCGAGCATTGAATGAGGCATCCGTGTCCGAGTTGTAGGGGTTTCTCCGACATCAGGGGAGGGCTACCTTCTTTCGAGAGGCATTTGTTGTACACCTCTGGGTGAGCTTTGCTCTATTATCAACCTTTTCATCATCATTTTTTTAGACTATTTTCTTCGTCTAACCTAGACACTCTGCCCAGGCACTGAATTCTATGATTGCCATGAGGGACATTTGGGCCCTGGGCGATGTTGCTCTCGATCAATCGCTGGAGGAGATGCAAGCGCTCCAGGCTAGGGCAGAGAGGGCGGAGATGGCCCCGGGAGGATACCCGAGCAGCATTAAAGGGCAAAGTCGAAGCCATCCGGCTAAGAGCCGAGAAAGCAGAAGAGGCACTGGAAATTGCCTGGCATCAGGCGGCCAACGAGCTGGATAATGCTCAGGTGGCCGAAGAAAAACAAAGAATGGCAGAGAAAAATTGGAGGTGATGGAGTCAAAAATATACATATTGAAGAACCGATTACACTCCGCCACCATTGAAATAGGTGTGGCTGAAGAGAGAGCTGAGAATGCAGAAGAGATCGCCCACCAATCTGATGCCAAGATTACAGACCTTAAGGTGGCGGTGATCGAAGCTGAAAAGAAGGCCGCCGAGACTGAGCAAAAGATTATGGATGCCGAGAAGAAGGTTGCGGAGGCCGAGCAGAAAGCCTCCAAGGCGGAGAAGAGAGCCACTGAGGCCGTAGAGAACTTCAGGAAGTCTAGCGCCTTTAGCAAGGAATTGGCTGAGTCATGGCATTGCATACGAGGGCGGCTTCCAGGACTGCAAGGAAAAGATCCAAAAACTCTACGGCCTCAAGGGGATCGAGGGGTTGGAGCCAGACAAAGTCCCCGAAGATGAAAACTTAGCTCCAAGTGATCCTTAGTCTCTTCCACTTTCATTGTATTGCTTCAAGTCCGATTTAAATCAGTGATTTTGTAAACTTTGGCTATTAATGAATCGTTTGATCTGTAATGCTTGTCTTGGATCATAATTGGGTCTGCTAGTGTGTGAGTTGACGCGAACCAAAAACCTATGGCCAAAAAATTACAACACGATTTCTTTTTCAGGGACATTAGAAAATCAATTAGAGAACTGATGCAGGATCAGTCTTAGTCACAGACACGAAGGTCAGAACAATAGATAGTGTAGGACCCCGCTCGTGCCGATGCGAAGTCGTTGAATGCCTAACGCGATGTTGAATATGCCGACTTGAGTCGTACATTGAGTACCGACACGGAGCCGGGCCTTAGGTGCCAGCGCGGAGCCGGGCTGAGTGCCGACGTGAAGCCAGGCTTAAGTGCCAACGCAGAGCCGGGCTTTAAGTGCCAATGCGGGGCCGGGCTTTAAGTGCCGACGCGGAGCCAGCTTAAGTGCCGACACGGAGCCGAGCTTTAAGTGCCGATGCGGAGCTGGGCTTTAGTGCCGACGCGGAGCTGGGCTTTAAGTGCCGACGCGGGGCCAGGCTGAGTGCCGACGCGGAGCTGGGCTTTAAGTACCGACGCGGAGCCGGGCTTAAGTGTCGACGCGGAGCCGGGCTTAAGTGCCGACACGGAGCCAGGATTTAAGTGCCGACGCTGAGCCGGGATTAAGTGCCAACACGGAGCCGGGATTTAGTGCCGACACGGAGCCGGGCTTTAAGTGCCGACGCAGAGCCAGACTTTAGTGCTGATGCGGAGCCGGGCTTTAGTGCCGACGCGGAGCCAGGCTTTAAGTGCCGACGCGGAGCTGGGCTTTAGTGCCGACACGGAGCCGGGCTTTAAGTTAGAAGTACGATCATTCAAAAATGAAGCTATGAGAATACTTTGAATAGCACTCTGGCAAGCAGGTTCAAATTAATGGAGTCAGCACATTACTGATAATACCGACGTAGATTGTCTGCATTCCAAGTGCAGGGAAGAAGTTTTCCATCTAGCTCCTCAACTTTGTATGCCCCGTGATGAAGCTCCTCCGTGACACGATATGGTCCTTCCCATTTGGGTGCTAGCTTGCCTCCTTTCATCGGCTTTGATACTTCAGCTCGTTGCAGGACGAGGTCTCTAGGGTGGAATGTCTTGGACCGTACTCGAGCATTGTAGTATCGGGCCGCTCGCTGACGGAAAGCCGCCATGCGAAGTCGCGCTTGGTCTCGCAATTCTTCCACTAGGTCCAGATCGGCCCGCAGCTGACTTGGGTTGCTCTATTCGTGGTATAACTCTGTTTGGGGACTGGGAAACCTATCTCCACCGGAATGACAGCCTCGGTCCCAAAAACCAGGCTAAAAGGAGTTTCCCCGGTGGGGGCTCGTGGCGTCGTGTGGTAGGCCCACAATACACTGGGGAGGTCTTCCACCCAATGTCCCTTACAGCCATCTAGCCGGGCCCTGAGTCCTTGGAGGATAATGCGATTGGTCACTCGGCTGCGCCATTGGTCTGGGGGTGCCCCACAGAGGTGAATCGTTGACGAATGCCCAGCCCAGTGCAGAATTCCTGGAAGGCCACATTGTCAAACTGTCGGCCGTTATCAGTGACAAGGGTGTGTGGCAGCCCAAATCAGCACACAACAGACTTCCAGAAGAAAGATCTTACTTTCCCCTCGGTGATCTTGGCGAGAGCCTCAGCTTCGATCCACTTGGTGAAATGGTCAACGGCTACTAATAAGAATTTGTGTTGTCCAAAGGCTGGAGGGAATGCTCCCAGGATATCCATACCCCACTGGGCAAAGGGCCAAGGTGCAGTCAGGGGGGTCAGCTGGGACGTCGGTTGGTGTTGGATATTAGCATGGCACTGGCAACTGTCACACCTCTTGACAAGCTCGGATGCATCCTCCTTCATTGTCGCCAGTAATATCCCTACCGCAAGGCTTTGTATGCCAGAGCTCTGCCCCCAGATGACTTCCACATATGCCTTCATGTTCTCCCGCAGGATATAATCCGCTTCTGTGGGGCCAACGCACCTGAGAACTGGTATGAGAACGACCTTCGATAGAGTTTTCCTTCCATTATAAAAAACTTCGGGTCCGTCTTTTGAGTTGCCTGGCCTCGGCAGGGTCTTCAGGGAGGGTACCATCGGTAAGGTACTGGATATAAGCATCCATCCAGGAAGGCTCCTGCTCAACTGGTAGAGCTTCTCGTTACTTCATACTTGGGGCTTCCAGGTGCTCTATATAAGCTCTTCCCAACATCCCATCGGTTGAGGTGGCAAGATGGGACAAGGCGTCTGCTCTAGCATTTTCTCCTCGAGGAATATAGCTAACATTGAAATAAGTTAAGAGAGAAGCTTGCGACTGCACCATACTCAAGTAGCGGGACATGATAGGATCCTCGCTTCATACTCCCTTGTGATTTGGCCAGTGACCAACTGGGAGTCAGTGAACGCTCTAAGGCGCTTCACCCCGAGCTCTCGGGCTAATCTTATCCCAGACAGTAGGGCTTCATACTCGCCTGATTATTGGTGGCTGGAAAGAGGAAGCGGAGTGCACACTCGGTTACAACTCCATCCGAGTTGGCCAGGATGAGGCCCGCTCCGCTCCCTTGAGAATTTGATGCCCCGTCCACATGAAGGATCCATTCATCATCTCTGGTTCCAGGAATCGAAGGGTTTGCAGAGGCCTCTTCGGGTTGCTCCTCACCCCAGGTACACTCGACCAAAAAATCTTCCAGGACCTGGGATTTCATGGCTAACCGAGGGCGGAAAGATAGATCAAATTCCCCCAGCTTGAGTGCCCACTTCGCCAATCGGCCCAAAGTGTCTGGCGAGCGAGAATCGTCTTTAGAGGTTGGTCCGTGACCACCACGATCGGATGGGCTTGGAAATATGGTCGGAGGCGCTGGGCAGACACGATCAACGCGAAGATAATCTTCTCAATCTTTAAGTACCTGGTCTCCGCATCATGGAGCACCTTACTTGTGTAATACACGGCTTTTGTGTGCCGTTGGTGTCCATGCAGACCAGCACGGAACTAACGGCCTCGGGAGAAGCTGCGAGGTATAGAAGGAGTTCTTCTCCACCCGTTGGCTTGGACAGCAGTGGCGGGGTGGATAGGAATTCCTTTAGCCCCTCGAAGGCCTTCTGACACTTTTTCATCCATTCGAATCCATTGGCCTACGGAGCGCCTTGAAGAAAGGTAGGCACCTCTCAGCGGACTTGGACAGAAAATGGCTCAAGGCCGCCACCCTTCCCGTCAGGCGTTGCACTTCCTTCTTGTTGGTGGGAGACCTCATGTCCAAAATGGCTTGAACTTTATCAGGGTTTGCCTCGATTCCTCGCCGGGTTACCATGAAACCCAAGAACTTTCCGGCTGTCACCCCAAAGGCACACTTGCGTGGGTTCAGCCTCATCTGGTATCGGCGAAGGTTGTCGAAGGTCTCCGTTAGGTCGGCGATATGGCTGGTGGCATGGACACTTTTTGTCAGCATGTCATCCACGTACACCTCCATGTTGCGTCCTATCTGGTCCTCGAAGACTTTGTTCATTAGCCTTTGGTAAGTGGCCCCCGCATTTTTTAGCCCAAATGGCATTACCTTGTAGCAGTACAACCCCTTCTCAGTTATGAAGGAGGTAGCTTCTTCATCCACCGGGTTCATCCTGATTTGGTTGTACCCAGAGAAGGCATCCATGAAACTAAGGATCTCATGGCCGGATGTAGCGTCCACCAGTTGATCGATCCGAGGCAAAGGGAAGCTGTCCTTGGGGCATGCTTTGTTGAGGTCGGTGAAGTCTACGCACATCCTCCAGCTTCCATTAGTCTTACGGACCATCACCACGTTGGCCAACCATTCGGGGTAATGAACTTCCCGAATATGGCCCACAGCCACCAGCTTACGGACTTCCTCATCGATGGCTTTCTGTCTGTCCGGAGCAAAGCTCTTTTCTTCTGTCGGACCGGCCGGCACTCTGGCCTGAGTTGAGCCGATGGGTGATCACCTCCTCAGGGACGCCTGGCATGTCTGATGATGACCATGCAAAGATGTCAGCGTTGGCACACAGGAAGGTGAGGAGTCGATCGCGCGCCTCTTCCGAAGCAGCACTCCAACCTGGACGGTCCTTGTCGGGTCCTCCCCCAAGGGGAGGGTCAGGAGGTGCTCGGCTGGCTCTCCCCTCCTTCCCAACTCTCGGGGGTCAAGCGTCTCAAAGGCTTTTGCCGACACCACCTCCAGTGGACTGGGAGATAAGTGGCAGCAAAGCGGTGGCGGGCTTTGCTCTCCCTTCATTTCTCTGACTCCTTCGTCGGTGGGGAACCTTACCAACAATCTCTTGGTGGAGATGACGGCATCCAGCAAATTCAAGCCGGCCTTCCCCAGGATAGCGTTGTAAGCCAACGGAACCCGGACCACCAGAAAATTTATGACTACCGTACTTTGACACGGAGGAGTCCCAGCCATGACAGGGAGGGTGATCTCCCCTTCAACGCTCACAAAGTCCCCAGTAAAGCCCATTAAAGGCGTGGTGATGGGTCGAAGGGAGGAATTTGACAGATTCATCCGAACAAAGGCCTCGTAGCTCAAAACATCCACCGAACTTCCACTATCAACTAAAATTCTTTTTACAGGGTGTTTGGCTATGGTCATGGACACGACGACGCTGTCGTCATGCCTATTAACTACCCTTCTAAATCTTTCCAAAGAAAGGAATTACAGAGTCTATCCCCTCTCGCTGTCTTTTCGAGCTGCCACTGCCCCCAGGAAATCATAGCTATGGTTTTTTCTGTAGGGCATTGTCGAAGCATGTCGGAGGCGCCGAAGGTGCCGATGAACCCGGAGCGGGAAGTTTTCCCCTTCGAACGAACTTGCCCAAGTGACCCTGCTGGACAAGCTCTTCAATGGCCTTCTTCAAGTGGCGGCAGTCCTCAGTGTCATGACCGTAGTCTCGGTGGTACCGGCAGTAAAGCTCCTTGCTACGGGGGGTCCCTGACTTCATGGGAGGTGGACATCGAAAGTAGGGCTCCTCCTCAATTTCAAGTAGAATGGAGATATCGGAGCCAAGAGGGGGGTGAACTGCTCCTTGGGAACAAGCGTCTGAGGCCGGTGGTCTGAGCGGTGGAGAGGCTCAGGCTTCCGGGACCGTGCTCCGGCAGGCTCCGTGGATGCCGATTTCTTATTGGAACTCTTATCAGCTTCCCTCCTGGAAGAGTCTGCCTCGTCAGTGCGAATGTACTTCTGCGCGGCTTAGAAGCTCGGCGTAAGAGCTTGGAGGCTTCTTATCCAGGGAATAGGCAAACCTAGAAGGACGAAGTCCTCGCTTAATGCCAAAGTGGCTACATAATCATCCAAATTATATACCTCCAGCCGCCTCCTTGAACCGAGCGACGAAGTCCTTTAGGGTCTCGCCATTCCTTTGCTGAACAGCGAATAAGCTATCGGCCACTCGTGGGATCTTCCGCACGCATCAAAGTGGGCCAGGAAAGATCGCTCGAGCTGTCGGAAGGAATTGATGCTGCGCGGTGGCAGGCGAGAATACCATGCACGTGCCGCCTTACGAAGGGTGGCAGGAAAGGCGACACATAGGAGGGAGTCCGTCGCTCCCTGGACCTGCATAAGAACCTTGTAGCTCTCCAGGTGGTCCAAAGGGTCCGTCGTGCCGTCATATGGGTCCAACTGGGGGAGACGAAAATGGGGCGGGACCGGTTCCTCCATGATGCATCGGGAGAGCGGGGGATGGCGATCGTAGTCCATCCCGTGAGGGTTGGCGATCCGGAGACTAAGCTCCTCCAACCGTTGATGATACTCATCGAGCCGTTGTTCGCCCGACGAGTGGTCTTCCTGTTGGTGTCGTCTTTAGATGAGTCAAAAGATGAAGCCGGTAAAGACCGCTGGTGCAAGGAGTGCACCCGTCTTGGCTCCTTCTCACCCGGCCGTCGGTGGGAACGATCAGAATGATAGGAGAGAGACCGCCATCGCTTTGAAGCCTCCCGGCGACGAGGTTCAGGAGGCGAGTGATGGGAGGTCTCAGGCGGAGTCCCACCTTGATGAGATTGAATTGCTTCACGCCCCCCTCCGCCTCGTGTAGCGGCAAAGTAGTGTTCCTGCAATCCCCGCACCATCGTCATCAGGTCCTATACTTGATGAGCCAGAACCTCAAGCCGGTCAGGCTGGCTCATCTGTGCAGGGGGCGGAACATTGAGGTTGGCCTCCGATTGCTCAGCCCGCGGAAGGCGTTCCGCGGCATGGCTGGTGGAAGCTTCCTGGGTTCGCGTTGTCACCATCGTCTTCCTTGCAGAATCAGTGGGGTAATAGGGAAAACTTTCGCCTTCCACGTGTGTATCCCCCCTTCCTGGCGCTCCAATCTGTTGCTGCCAAATCACTTGCGATGAGCGTTGGGTGAGCTGAGATCTCTGTAGGCCTTTGAGAATGCAGAGAGGTCACCGTCTTCCTTTGAGAGCCTGCAAAAAGTCTCGGACCGGTGGTTCCGGTGGGGACCCTTCGATGCCCAAGTCAGTGGGTTGTAGAACAGGAATGTTGTATATGAATAGAGCTTGAAAGAGAAGAGAGAAAGAGCTCCCCCTCTTATACCTGTATGGGGTGTCACCTTTACCTCCTTCCGTTAGAACCGTCAAATCTGCTTTGCTAGGATGAGCTCCGCCGAACAGCAAGTGGGTGGGCCGTTGCTGAATGGGCGCCGTGTGTGCCGGTAACTGCGGGGCATGATAGTACCTGCCCGTGATTTCAATGAGCGAGATACATGGTAACGAATGTCTCGAATTTTGGGGTCCATTACCTGAAGTGGGTTTTAATGTACTTAGGAAAATAAGGCACCAATTTAGAGCTGGAGCCGGAGCTAGAGGCCGGAGCCGTATGCCGGAGCCGACGTTGGAAGCCGGAGCCAAAGGCCAGAGCTAGAGGCCAGAGCTGTAGGCCGGAGCCGGAGGCCAAAGCCGACGCTGGGGGCCGGAGCCGGAGGCCGAAGCCGTATGCCGGAGCCGACGCTGGAGGCCGGAGCCATGG